>VCRD01000891.1:15427-39855 GCA_006783055.1 Trinorchestia longiramus
ACTTCCAACTGGCAACTTCCAACTGGCAACTTCCAACGGGCAACTTCCAACTGGCAACTTCCAACTGGCAACTTCCAACGGGCAACTTCCAACTGGCAACTTTGACACAGCAGACATTGCAGCATTGGAGTCATTTTTTCATGTTTCCACTCGTTAATTGAGTGTTAAACTTAGTTTCCTAAAATTCCAAAACATTAACCATAAAAAAGGGAAAATTTCGTGTGGGAATACCCTATGCATTTATGTCGAAAAATTCAGAAATCTAAAATCAATAATTACATGACATAGTTCAGCAGCATATAATGTATTGAGAAGGAATAAAACGATAAACGCAAACAAATAGTGCAAATTAACGAATAATAACAAAAAATTGAGATGCAGCAACATTGACCAAAAAAGGTAAAAAATTTCGTAAGGGAATACCCTGTGCATTTGTACAGGAAATTCAGAAATCTGAAATAAATGATTGCAGATCATGGTTCAGCAGCATAACAAGTTTTAAATAGGAACAAAACGACAAATGCAAACAATTAGTGGATATTGACGACTAATTAACAAAAAATGAGATGCCCAACTTCTGCACAGGCTCCTATGACCTATGGATCATAAACTAGATGAAATTTGCAGCTTTAGAGTCCGACACTCCACACATGCAAACACTTCACACATGCAAACACTTCACACATGTAAACACTTCACACATGCAAATACTCCACACATGCAAACACCACACATGCAAACACATCACACATGCAAACACATCACACATGCAAACACATCACACATGCAAACACTTCACATATGCAAAAAACTTACATCTAGAAAAATCTAACCGCAAACTTTTGCATATGCAATATTATGACAAACTCTGGACTAAGTCTGACAAAATCAGGCAACATTTGAAAATATTCGAAAAAATAAGACAAAACCTATCAAGAACTGACAAAATCTGAAGAAATTTGACGGAATTTGACAAAATATGAGAAAGTGTGACAAAATCTTATCAGCGATTTGTCAGAGCCCATATGATATTTATTCGTTTAAATTCAAAGTTCCACGAAACTTGGTCAGTAGATAAATATTCGCCTGTAGATTACAGAAAATCCGTGAGTTTACCTAACCTTCTTTAATTCTTTGCGCTGAACCCAAAATTGTTGTTAGTATAAAGTACGCTCAGGTCAATCGAAAAATTTGGTGGTGCAAACTGCTGCTATGTTTATCTATTTAGTTGTTTTTATCTCTTATCTAACGTGTTTTTTAATTCACTACCTATCAGTTTCGGCGCAAGTAAACAACCATGGTTTCACATGGAATTTTAGTAGGGAACCTAAGATTCTTGCCCACTTACATTTTTCACGTTGATGGTCCATGTCTTGGAATTTCATGAAACTTGGTATATATCTCACGAAGCGTTTTATAAACGAGAAAAATAACTTCAGTAGTTTAAATTCAATCAAAAGTTGCATCTAGACTTCATCATATATACTTACCATGTTTCTGGCATAATTCATTTAATAGTTTGCTCTTTAATCGCTAATCCCATACTATTGGTTCTTGTCTTCATCATATTAAAATTTAATACATGCTAAAATTCCCACCTACAGTGAAAATTATTTATTTGAAATCATACCAATCTTGCGGAAAAATAAGAAGGGGATAACAATTGCACTTTTTTCAGAAATCTATAAAATCATAAATTTTATAGTTAGGTATCTTCATTATCTTCATTATTACAGCATGGGATTTGGGTACTAACCTGAGAATGGCCCAAACGGCTAGTTTCTATTGCTGTGTTCTATCTATCCCAGACTGTAATAGGTATCAATAAGCAACAAATTCGAGAAAATAGAGCATATTAGGGAATAATTAGCAATAAAGAAAAGAAAACAATATTCTATGTACACAACATATGCCTCATGAACACTGGACAGAGCCCCATCAAATTTACAAAAATGCCAGAGCTTATTATTGCCTGTAATCGTCACCTGAACTTTGTACCAATTTTCACGCTATTCTGAGACACTGGCCATAAAATTCAAAAAGTTTGTACGGGATATTATCATTTGTACTTTCTACAGGAATTTAAAAATTAAAAATTACTACGTATCATAGTAACGTATCTCAGACTGTATTAAGTATGGATATGCAGACAACTCGAGAAAATATTGAAAAAACCTATTAATGATTTAAAAAAACACACTAAATACACGGTACACAAACAAAAAACAAACAATCTTTATTTCCAATCAAGTACACAGTACATAGACATTTAGTACATTGGTTTTTCAAATTCTTAAGGTTAACATTCTTAGAGTAAGGGTGATGGTGAGCTCCATGCGACGATCCTGAGATGTGTCCATGGGCGATGAGTTGAGGTCTTACCAATAAGTGCGAGCTCACGGCGTGAAACGAGAAATAGCTCGTATTCATTGCCGAGTTTCGAACCCGCACGCAGTCTTTCTGCACAAGCAGAGACCCGATACAGAACACGGGCCGCATACCACTCGACTACGCATACCACAACACACGACCCGATCAAATAGACACCAACGTACATGCTCATTATTGCCAGTAATCGCTAAGAAAGCTTCACTTACCCCGATTTTCACAAAATTCTTAGGTATTTACTAGAAAATCCAAAAAATTTGCTTTCATTCCAGGAATCGAAGGAATCTTAAATCGATCTTTTTCGTCTGTTGAAAATGTTGACAAGTGTTGAATATGAAAATGGTGAAAAATCGGGCAAATACTTTATATTTTGCTAACAGGTAGCAAAAAGTTGAAATCATTATTCCAGATACACGGTACGTGATAACTATGAGATCAGGAAACAATCAAATTTACATGTTTGGCAGTTTTTTATTGCCTATTATCGTTACAAGAGTTGCATTCCAACTCATGAAATTTTACGACAAAAATTCTGCAAAAATTTTGCAATTTCTTTTCATCTTTAACGTATTTATGCGCAGTATATTTTGCAAGTTTTAACTATGATGAAAGTATTGATTCAAAATTGGTTCGATTTACGGATAAAGCGTAAAGGTCAAGCATTTTTTATTTATTTTGCTGAGCTCAAAATCTCCGGAAACTTCGTTCGAAACCCAGACGACAATTAACACGTTGGCTCCGAAGTGGTACGTATGTGTAGCACTTAGGTTAGGTTCTGTAATTTATTCAGATCCTTCTAGTGACTATGCGTACAAAGTGAAGATTTACACCGGCCAGGCAATCGGAGGCAACGTGTTAAGGACATCTGAAATTTGCCTTTGCTCGTGTAAATTTGAATAGATGTTTCCATGTTTCATTATTTACACAACTGAGGATATGGTCGGATACATCATCTCTTTTTTTAATTGGTGGGGAACTCTCCACCTTTTATTTGGATTTTAGCCCATTCATACTGAACTCAAGCTAAGATTAACTTATTCATAATAACTATTCGTTATTCATAACTACGATGAAAATAATTTCTGGATTTCTAGGTTAGATGAGCTTTTTTATTCACACTTTAATAATCCCTGCATATGCTTCAACGGTTGTCATTCCTATTTAATACAAATGAGATAAGTCGTAGTCACTTAAACTTAAGTATAAACCCGGAAGTGCTACTAAACTACTTGAACACCAATTTCGAAGCAGGTAGATTACGGTGTTTTACCGCTGCAGAACTCGTGAAGTTTAGGAGTACATACGTGAACGCGCAGAAGACTTCATCTCAATATCTAATGAAAGAACACCATTCTGTCTAAACACGTGCATGTGGTAGGCATTAGTGGCAATTTAATGTATTAATAACAGCTTTTATTTTGTGATGGTTTCATTCCATGCTGAAATTTTATACCGGTTATCAGTATAGAATTTTATTCTAAAGGAATTTCTAGATGAATGGACGCAAGGACTGCTCGAGAGAGCCACAGCTGCAAAAAAAATTCTAAATTACAGAGAACATTTAACATCACTACTCACCGATTCAAAGAAAAGTTCCAGGTCTGTCAAATCAATCTCACACTTGGGAAAACACTGAATCACTGAATACAAACTGGAATTAAACCGGGCACACTACCTGCCTCTTCGATAATTATCAAACAACTGACAATCTGGCATACACTTCCGGTGGCAGTGAGGTGTGATAGCGGAGGCGGTTTGCGGATTCCCCGGAATGCCTACTGTCACTGTAAAGTGCACTCATGTAATAGGTATATTCTGTCATTTAATCAATGAGATTCGCAGTCAACATCAAGCCTGACATTATTAGTTGATGGCGGTTTTGCCAAATTTAGAAGTAGACGAAATAGAACCTGTACCACTGAGAAATAAAATGCGTGATGTATTTATTTGTATAAAAAATCTTCATGCATGATAACTCTAGGTTCGGTTTTGAAGAAATGAAGAGTGTCTACGTGCAAGGAAAAACCTTTCTAGATCACCCAGGCCAAGACCTGCCCGTTCCCGTGAACAAGACTTAAAAGATTACTTACCCATACGAGCTTTCTGTTTCTCGGTGCCGGGATGCACGCCATATTGCAATTCCTATGTACATATTTCAGTTAAGCAACGCTTCTCTCACTTCATTCATCAATCAATACTTCTGTCATCCTTTAACAAGTTTTTTGGAATTTGACCTCCCGCTGGGGCCCGTTGAGGTTTCATTTGCAGCGATGTGATCCACCAACGCGACTCTGGAGGAAAATATATTTGTTTTTATCTAAGAAAAAATAGAAGCTTGTATTTTGTACATATTTTCAGTGATACAGTATAGTTACCATAAGGTTTGATTGTCGAATTGCTATCAAAAAGCAGTCGTAAGAAACGTTTAATGTTGGGGAAGTAAAACAAATTCCGATAGACACTGCGGTCAAAGAAACAATTCTTTTCTTTTTCGGCGTTCTATGAGAGCGCAGATAAATGAGAGGTCCAGGGTCATGTAATGAATCTATTTTAAACAAAATGTCAGTAAAGGTATACGAGAATCGCGGTAATTTTTTAATCGATTAATGAGAAAGAACACGTTTTAGATTTACTCTGATTGATGCGATGGGAAGTGCTGGCTCCCCTATTTGACTCCCTCTATAAAACATACGTTAATACAGAACAACAGGGTGAACCAAATTGTATCAAAAAATACGTTCTCTTAAATATTTAGCATTTAATAATAGTTCTCATACCATCCAAAGTGTCATAGCAGGTGCCTTTTCTTTTCGACCACTTGGGTTACGTAAGTAAAGGCCATCTTAAACGAAGGCGTCTTTTTCATACTTTGATTAGGATGCGATTTATATGCTCATCATCTTACGTTGTTCTGCACCTTCCAGAAAACATGCGAATAATTTTTATTAAATTATTTCTGTGTCTTATGGTTACCTCACACATTAGAGCTAAGGCTTTCAGAATGAAATTTAAAGCTGTATTGTTTACATCTCTAGAGGCATGCATCTCAGAGTCGTGAAAACTAAGAGAGTTTCATTATTATTTTTCTTCAGTATTCAATGACCCTGATTACTAAGTTAGTGTAGCATTCCGAGATGCTTCTCTGATGATTACATAACAGCATTATGGTTACATTACAGAAAATTAAGGTACAAGTCATATGTCGTTACTTTAAGAGGTTCCATAATTCACTTGTATTTAGTAAATAAACTATTACATCTCACACTATAGTTACACGAGGAAAAGTGATTTGAAAAAGCGCTGGATTTGTCCTTGGATGACCGTCTGAGACTATCTGTAATCACGGTAGGATAGTAAGAGTTAAAAATCAGTAATTTTTAGATTCGTTTTACACTCGCCCTCACTTCATCGCGACGATTGTCTAGTGTGGGTCAGGGCAATAGGTTGCAAGTTTAGCAGCTGGGTAAAGATCATTTTCTCGATTCACAGGCTAGCAGTTTACTGAAAACTGTGATTTTCAGCTCACTTCCATACCACATACGCTTGGGCACAACACGAATTTGCCAATTCACGTTCAGCCAGCGTGTTTCGTAGCACAATTATTTTTCGTGCTCCTGGAATCTATTTATGAATTCACAAACTCACCAGTGATTGAAATGTTTAGGAATTAAAACTTACCTTTAATTTTGAGGCAACGCTTGTGTCTTTAGCGCCTTTTTTGAAAAATGTTTAGAAGCAATTCTTCCCAGAACAAGCAACTTTTGAGCTCCTTGCCTGACGGAGGGCAGTAGTAAAACCTTACCAGCTTTTGTTTCTATTAATAACACTTTGGCTGAGCCTCAAGTGCTGGCTCTTCACACACTAAACTACGAAGGACAGTAAATGACCATAGATCATAATATTCATTTATATTTATAATCATATTTTACATTTATAATCAAGGTTAGTTCCCTGTACTATACAGAGTAATTTGGAGATACACTAATACCGAGAGAATTTTCTCGATGATTTGAAATAAACGCCCATTTGAATATTATCAAGCATATCCCTAAATTCAACAAAAATCTACTTGCCAAGATCAAAAATAATAGAGCGTCAATCCGAGGGATACACAAACAGTTTGTACATTGAAAGTTTGAAGATAAATCTGCTGCTAATTATCAGGAGTTTAGGTCTTGAAGCGGGACACATTCAGAGCAACTGTATACTTACTGAAAAACTCAAGTCGAAGCCTGGCTTAATTCCGCGTCTTATTTCCTTCTAACGAAGTGCAGCGAGGAGTACTCGATAGCTACGTCCATGACAGACACGTTCGAAGCTTCATGTTAACAAGTATGATTCAAAGCCCACCTACAATGTGAAGATAAAAATTGAATTTGGGGCATATTAAAGTTGTCACCAATTGGAAGATACTAGGAAACTTATTATTTTTTAAAATAAAACTCCGCAATATTCGAAGCTCTGATACAATCTTACTCAGATTACGAATAAAAAACTATCATATCCTCTTTCGAATACAATAATCAAGTTCGAACGTTTGAACACATTTTCCACAAAGAAAAAAAAACTTTCAACATAAGCACAAATAAACTGACCTCTCCTGTACGAGAACACAACAAAAAATCTGACTTGAAGCCTCAAAATATAAAACGAAAATATCAACTCCTTTATACAATAACACATCGAGAAAATTTTCGAAAGGAGTTTTACATATACTTTCTAGAAGAAAAATTTCACAGGGTTGCAAAGTCTAAAATTGAAGACCTAAGAGCGGCAGCAGCAGCGGGCTTCAGACACAATTTTCTAAAGGCTACTTCCTGTAGACTGTAGACACATAAAGGTTCAGAGGGACTTCTCTGCAGCAGCGAGAGCTAATGTGCACAAGTGAGGGTTTATGTACAACTGTGTTCAATATGCAAACCAATATGACCTTATAAAAGTATATAGTGTATTACAGACATTAAAAGTATTTCATCCTAACAAAAAATGTAATTAACAAAATAGAGCAAGCTAGTTCACACATAAGTAGATCGAAGAAGCTTTGAACACAGCAACTTGAATAAGCGCAAAAATGCCTACATACGTGCACATCAACTCGCTTCCAACTCATTCAAATGTCAGCACAAAAAAAGAGATGCCGATAACTCTTGACTTTCCAAAATTGCCAGTCTCAAATCTACTACAGTTGCTTTACCCAACGGATACCCGAAGTATACGAATTCAACTTGACTGAAGTAAGATTCATGATTATAACTTTTTTCAAGAGTGATTGCAAACCGTGCTCGACCTCAAATTTCCAGAAATTAAAGTTATGTCGAAACTAAAAAGGAAATACTTATTTCTGATTAACCCTTCACAAGATGAACTGAATTGTATCAAAGTGCGACTACAACAGCTAAGGATCTTAGATAAATGAATGGTTTCCTCAGAAAATATAACCAATAATACTAAATAATACGCCTCGTGAACAGAGATGATAAAATTAGAACAATTGAATTATGTTACATAAATCAGGGCATTTTACGTCTAGCTCACACAGAACTCAAGGATCTCAGCCTCAGCACGGCGCTATTAATTACTACAATTAGGCTAATTCTTACATCACATGCCATTGAAGGATGAACACATTGTCTTCTTCATTCAGCTCCAACAGACGTCGGCTGCAAACCGTACGTTTTCGGAATGGAGTACATTTTCGATTTAGAGCAACTTTCAATTCAATGACCAAAAAACTTTTGGAACGAGCAGGCTGCGTAGTATATAATTTAATTACACGAACACTGAAAACAAATCAGCATATTGACAAGAAACATTCATTATACGTATAGAACATCTCATGGTACAAAGGTATATTGATGCACGACTATCACCACCACCACCACCAATGGGAATTTGAAACTCTGCTACAACCCCAACCCTGAAAGTTCATAAATTTATGTAGATAAAGACCTCAATTATTTCTCGGAATGAAAAGCGACGTATATCCTATGAAAAGCCCCTTTAAATATATTAAAAAGTAAAGGAAGTTGTTGACATTTGGAATTGTTAGCTAGAAATCTTAACCATTTACGAAGCTCATGGATGAAATAATTCTAGTTAGCTTCAGAAAATAGATCCCAATATTCTATTGACCAGCATAAATAAATTCTATGATCTGCAACAGATCCTCCACGTCCCGGCACAAACATCTTACCAAAAAATGTTCATCAGAAAGTAGAAGAAGCATCGCTACTATGTACAATCCTCACCGACTCTAACGACGATCAATAGGCAAGGGTTAAAGGTATATTCTCAAATGACCATAGGACAGATGATAGATTATTTTATGGAGGAAGAGGGAAGTTCTTTAATGACGTGTATGTCTACCAGCAGACATCAACTTATTTCTATGCAAGTCATAAGCACAAAACGTAGACTCAATTATTATTCGCTGTTAGGTGGGCGCAAGAACTATTTTTCTGCTTCTCAAAATGAGTGAATGCAGTAACAAAGTTAAAAAAAATTAATACACAGAGGTTGTCTAGCTCGAAAACTACTGTCGCGGCAGTGCAGAACATTCAATAGTCCTCGTAACGGCTGGTTCACTTACGATAGTGAAAATGGGAATGGCATTTAAGCGTTTGTTATCTACACTAATGATTAGTGAAGACCACGCATCCAACGCCAGTACTGTACCTTTCTTTATTCCCTCTTCTCTCAAGTCTTGTAAGTCTTCCAATAAAGCCACCGCTACTATGACACAACTTCAAATTCAAATGTCAGAAAACGAATAGTGAAGCGAGAAGAAAGCGAATGAAATTAGTGTCCTAGACTCAGAAGCGTGCAATTCCATTCACACGTACAACAATACCAGGAAAATAACTCGTTCTCGTCTCTTTCACTTCAGAGTTGCAGGTCAGTCAGTGAGGTTGTTGGATTGCTCAATTTCACCTCGTGTTAGTGAAATATACCTCCTACTTTCTCTAATACTCGGTACATTATGTCCAGACCCATGCGTCATTCTGATTTTAAACCTCTCGACCACCAAGAATGTGTGCAGCTTCTAAACGGCTGATATAAATAAAGGGAAGGAGAAGCAATGAAACGGTAGTTGAATTCAAAATGACGGATGAAGCCATAGATACAATTTTAGACTCGGTTATCATACACAGTAACCCAAGAGGATGAAATGCGAAGATGTGCAGTTATCTTGTTCAAGAATAATAGCTTCACTTAACCAAACATCGAACACTCGTCAGCTACGATTAATTTATAGTTAGCCATGTAATAATTACCAATTGCTTACGCTACTCCCAAGATTTTCTAACAAATCCAAGCATATAACACTGCACAATTTTGCGATGTCTTTAACGGTAAATTTTCAATAGAACTGCTCAATTAATTGCCAGTAATCACGAGGTAATTGAGAAAATAAATTTGTACTACTTACAATGGGGAAAAACGTTAAAAATGAGTGAGAAAAGCTATTCACTTTTTTTCATGAAGTGACGTGAAATGAATGTGAAGACAGCAAACAGAACATTGGCATCGAGAGTTTAACCTGCCGTCACCAAAAAATTTGTGTTCTCCGGAGAGCACAAAATCAAGAGGAAGCCACTAGTTGAGGTAATGATCTAATAAGCATCGAGAAGTGCAAAATAGGGCCATGTCTGAAAGAGTCCATCCCTTTGAAGCAGACATAATAACATTGTGGTTTATGCTTATAACAACAAAAACGTATTATTTACAGCTCACTAAACTAGGTAAATTGCAACCATTTATTGATCAATAATGATAATAATCTTCTCTGCAACGCTACAACTCAACCAGCCCTAAAAGTAACGAGACTTTGAAGGCTTCAATGCTCGACATAAAACCACTCGCGGAGGGCATTTGGTACATTGCACAGTGTAGGCTCTATTTTTCAGCTAAAGTGGAAATCGACACATACAATAGTAACTGCAATTTCGTGGATAAATGCTCTTTGCTCTAGGCTGTTCATCTCGATGAACTTTCGGGCAGAAGTCAACTCGTGAACACTAAATCGTTATGACGTGAAATGGCTTCAACCTTGAGATGATGAATGCAAAGTTAATCGCATTTGCTCGACTGTTCAAGACAAAAAATTTAACATATAATCTATTTATGAATAAGAAGGTAAAAATGCTAAATTTCCACAACGGGATAACAGAAAAACAAATGGGAAAGTGAGAAGTTAATGAATTTCAATTCGATCAGTAAACTAGTTCCAAGGAAGACAACTTCCTGTATTTAACTTCAACATGTAATATGCAGTAACCAAGCGGTCGAGACAATCAAACAAAATGCCAAGAACTGGAACAGCTTGTAAGAGACGGTAGGGTAAAATTGAAGTTGATTGATGAGGCAGATAGCACGGATTGTATTCAAGTCTGAACAGTCAACAATCACGCGCGTACAGACACACACAAACACACACACACACACTGACATGGCTCTTTCGAAAATTGAAATAATAATTTGAGCCTGGCATCAATGGAACAGCTAAGAAGATGACAAGCAGAGAAGCATTGGTTAGAGAATAAGTGCATGTTAATCTCAATTCGTAACAGTAAGCTAGACAAGCGTTTCTGCAATACGCATTCAAACATAGAAACGTGGGATGTCCAGGAAGGAAAAGTAATAATTAAATTGCTGAATAGTTGCACATATTCTGGTGTAAGAAAATAATATAGGTAAGAAGTAGTTGAGAGATGTCATCTTATCGAGACAGCACGACCAGACAACGCACCATAATCATGGCTGACGCTGAAGAAGTTGGCCCATGTACGATGGATCTCAAATGCACCTAATTGAGAGTTTAGGCTTGTGGAAGAGCCCGCTAAAGAGATGAACGTGGTGTATTCCCTACTGAAAATCTACCCATATGAGAAGATTTCACGAAGAATCACACGAGAAAACGTATTATAAAAGGAAGGTTTTTCTACAAATCAGGTATCTAATATCGAATCAAATGAAGAGCTGAAGGGTGCTGACAACCGACCAGAAGAGAGTGCTAACATAACTTGTCTTGCTTAGAACTCAGCAAATTCTTTGGCGCATTTCTCGGTAGAAGAGATGCGAAGTGCTTCCTCTTCGTAGTCATCGAAGTTGCTAGTGTCACCAGGACCTTTGCACTTGGGGATGAACGGTGCCTCGACCTGTAAACACACAAGAAACTTGCAGTCACCGCTGTCTTTAACAACCTCTATAGACAGACTCTCTATTGGCAGCTCAAAAGAACTCAAGAGTGTCAGGATAAATCTACGATCACGCTCTCTTGCATGGACACGCCAGCAAAAATTGCATAGTATTTCCGTACACAAATCTTCGATTCGCTGAAAAGAGGCTTGCTTTCGCCTGACTAGAAAAGACTCATCTGACCAAGATACCTGCAGTAACAGCCTGTTGCTCTCACAAGCAGAGAGCAGTTTACTACCAAAAGAATGTTGTCGAAATAGTTAACTGTATTTGAACATGGAACTTGAAGAAATTCACATAAATACTTTGTGTCCTCGAAGAAGAAGTGTCGTATTTTACCTAATAAGAATACAATAGTTTTCACGGAGCACGACATTTCTGCTAATATCACAAGTAACGGCACATCAAAGAAGTGCAAAGTTCAAAAAACGAAAACACTCAAAGCTGACCAATCTAAAAACCTAGCCTCAATTTTCTGAGACTTAAAGTGAAGCCCTGCATGTGAATACATTCGTATGGTAAAACAGGTATCACTATGCGGTGTGGGCAAAACCAGCCCCCATAACTATATGGTGGTTGAAAAGTTCAAAGAAAAATTTCATGACTTAGCGTAATGAAACAATTTGAAATAAACTTAAAAAAAAGTAAACGAAAAAAATCCTTAGGCACTCAATTTGAAGTCCTGGAAACGGGAAAATCACTGAAGAGTCTATTGTAAAAAAAATGTAATGTGCCAGACTTAGGTAAACAAAACGAAAATGAAACATGCTCACTACACAAAAGCCATGCTTATCTACAGTTAACAACTTCACAAGAACTGCGGATAGACAAGCACAGCTTTAATTACACACTCACCTATGGTACCATGAATAGCCATCACACATCTTAGGGATATTACCTTAAAATTCAGCAAACTCTTTCTCGAAAATGGCGTCTGATCTTTTCTTGAAAGTCACTTGATTTTCCTCGTATTTGGGGAAGTGGGACGAGTCACCTTCGCCGCTTATTTTAGGAATTAGAGGGGCGCTGATCTGTTTTTTTAAGAGGGAGTGAGGGAGTGAGTGAGGGAGGGAGAGGATGTGCGAAGGGAAGGAGGAAGAAGAGAGTAGAGGAGCGCTGACAGTGAAGTAGAGTGCAAGACAAGTGGGAAATTGAAATGAAAGTGCGTTACGAGTAGACCACAAGGAGAGTAATTTTGATGATTGTTCGTCGAGAGAACATGAACAAGATGGAAAACGATTTGTGACGATAGAAGAGGTAGGCGTCATATTATTAGGCGTCAAATAACTCGTCACATGGTCGTAATGAAGAATTAGACATTGAGGTGGAAACAGAACAGGAGTATATGAATGATATCAAGAAGTGAGATGCCCTCGATGCAGGTGGATTAAAATACAGAACAGAGACAGAATTGGAATAAAAATGTTATAGGTAAAAATATACAGTACAGATTTTGTAATGAATATCGCCGTATTAAGCAGATAAAAGGAAGATATAAACGGGTAGTACGACAGAATTGTGTCAGGTAAATGGGGTACAAGAGAGGTAATAGAAATTGAGGCGAATGGGTTACAGGAAGCAAACACACACACAAGAAGTGTACAGATGGTTGATAGCAGAATTCCAGGGAGTGGAGTAACGCATCCGCAGATACATGAATGTCGCTGAAGTTTCGTGACGATACCGAGGCGTATGTGAAGTGTGGAGCGAGGGGTGGTGGCAAACCAGGCTTTTTCGTACGTTTTCATGCGCCGACAAACGTGAGTGTGAGTGGCACAGCAGCAATGAAAGCGTACACGTCAAGGGGATCAACGTGCGAACCAAAGGAAAAACATGCAGGATTAGTAAGCAAAGGAAATACAAAAAAGGCTACAAGATTCAAGGCAACGTAAATGCTCATATTAAAGCATGCTAAAAGATTTGAGAACGTAAATAAAAATTGTTAGGAAAACAACGCGGGTACAAACAAACACGATATAAAGCGGATTTAAGTTGCAGAAATAATAAAAAATAAAACAACTTTTTATTAGTATAACAAAACTGATTAACAATACTGGGAAATATTAATTTGTCAATAATACGGAAAAAGAAAAGCATGGCATTAGGTAGTCACTGAGACCTCATCTTTGTAACGAACTGGAAGGCAAAATTAGAAAGGAACATTTAATTACATTCATTGTACACTTTTACCTTTTTAGAAATATTAACGGTAACTTGAGCAGGTAAAGAGCTGCTGATGATCAGTTGGATTTAAACTATAACTGTTTCTTATTCATTGCGTCACAGATGAGTCCAGCAAATTGACGATAACCACAACACACTAGTAACAAAAACTCACTCAACCACGCACCAGACTTCGGATGACACAAATACTGCATTAGAGATTGAGATAAATCATAGAGACGCTGAACTCTTTGTTCAATTCACACCTTACCGTTCCATGTCTTCTGGTGCCGCTCACGTTATTGAACAAGGTAACCGAAAATAATTACCCACAAAATTTAGTCAAATACGGGAGTTTAGTGAAAGAAAATGTTCGATACTCCTGGGGTGGTTAGTTATCAACATTCAGTCCGAGGGAGTAGATTAACAGACAAAAAAAATACGAACAATTGTGCTTGAAAAACAGACGACATCAGTAGCAGCAATACTGACTTCTGAACCTTGTATTAGTATGGTAAATTTATGAATGTTAAATAAAACTTCGAACTGAAAAAAACATGCATTTGCTGAATTCAGACTCCGTCATATCATGGTCTTAAATGCTGGAGATGTTTTCAGCGAAGACGATAATGTGCGAACAAAAAATAACGGTAAAAATTAATTTGAAATTTCAGCACATCCCAGGCTCTAAACTTCTCACTAGTTAAAATTGCCAGCATCAGAAACAAGTTGCAAAAAACCATGTTTCTACTGGCACTGAGAACATAATCAAAAATCGTCTTGACAAGTATTGGATAAGGAACCCCTCAGTATTAAAAAAATGAATAAATAATTCAAGGTATGACAAAAACTCCAGTATTCCATTTAGTACAGCGAGCCCACGCTCATTGTGTACTACCAGCCATGAAAATATCATGTTCCACGAGCTCTGTGATTGATATGTACAACGAGCGCTATAATTATTGTGAGTAGCGAGCCAGAGTTATTGTGTATCGTAATTAATTTTCCCCACGCGTCTAGTAATCAATAGGTGCCCCAGTCACAATTATTGTAGTTTTGGTGACCATGGGTCATTGAATTGTGAGTGTCATACCATGAGTATATAATAGTACATCGTGAGCCATCTTAATATGCTTCACGAGTCACATAATTTGTGAATAAAGCGACCTATATTACTATGTACCATGAGTCATACTGTGTTCTACGAGTTATGTACTTTTTGCGTATCTTTTAGTTAAGTTTTCATCACGTCCTAGAAATTAAGTACTTACTATGTACCGAGTCATGTAATAGTTGTTCATGACTTGATATGTAATGCTTGTGTATAGCGAGTTGTATCATGACTGTGCAACCATATGTCAATTTATGTGTACCGCAACTCATTTATGTGTATCGCGTCATATTTATGTGTACTGCAACTCATAATTACGTGTATCGCAAGTCATATTTATGTGTACCTCGAGTCATATCTATGTGTACCGCAACTCATATTTATGTGTATCGCGTCATTTATGTGCACCTCGAGTCTTATTTATGTGTACCTCGAGTCTTGTTTATGTGTACCACGTACCATGTAATTGTGTACCAAAATACATGTGGTAGTTCAGTATCGCAAGTCATGTGATAGTTTTCTTTTTTGAATAATTGTTTAGTACCACGAGGCATATTTGTGTAAACTACGAGTCATATAACCATTGTGCACGGAGCCATTTAACTATTGTAAACCTTGAGTCATATAATTATTGTGTAACGAGTCATATAATTAGTGTGTAATGAGTCAGGTAATTATTACGTAAAAACTGATAATTGAGAGTGTGACTGTTACCCTCCTCAGATCATTCTAAACTTCCGAGGCCCGTGTATAAAATAGAGGTGCGTGAAATGCATGTGCGTAATTAACGTGCTTGTGCATGATTGTTGCCTTAACTTGAGACAGCGTGGCTTTTAGGTAGCAGCCCAAGACCAAATTGCTCGTTCCTGTTGTCACATTCTGTTCTATTCTAAATGACGCTTTCGCTTTGCTTCTCGGTAATATTGTATGATAATTCCATTATAATTTCATTTTGATAATCTTCATCTTAATCACTCAACCCCTTTCAGTATTTTGATATTATGCATTCAGTAGCTAGGCTTTTGTTATAGTTCATTTCTTTTCTACAACTTACCGTTAGAAGTCCATTGATGCGATCATATGAACTCAGTTGCACCAGATCCACTACAACACACTAATTTCTTTTCGAGCAACTGCAACTCTACGAGGCCCTTACAAGCGGAAGAAAAGCTCACCTTCTTCTGGTATATTGATATCCAGTCAGTGGAGGTAAACCACTTGTGATTCTTGATGTCATTGACACCGTTCTTGAGGTTGCCGTAGCGCTTGGTGAGGTCGACCTGCAGTAGGTTGCGCAGCAAGTCCCTCAGGTCTGAAGAGAAGTGACCTGGGAAGCGCACCTGCAAAATTCAAAGTCAAGTCATGATTAGAAAATGGGATGATAATAGAAATTCAGAGACGAATTTCAATGTCAAAATAAATTCGATATTTTCATACTGATACCTTAGCCGAGAGAGTCGCTCACACCAATGAGGTTCACCTTCCACAAAAAAATGAAGAGAGAACTCATGAACATGAAAGATTGTGTTTCAGAATGAGTTCGTTAAAATAACGTTGGTCAGCTCCCGTGAGCACAAAAGGGAAAAATAAAAAATAAGTCTACCAATCCTAAGAAGTAACACCCACAACATATTGTCAACGCCAGTACTACTGCATCTGTTGAAGGAGGTTCCTGTTACCCTTGGAGAATTAAGCGTCACTTGGAGACGTTCACTAACACAGACACTTTTAACATTTAGAACAAGCGTCCCAATCTTTCTCTGACCTTGTACCCCTTCAGTATTTCGACAGGTGACCATATACCCCTCATACACATACATCGTATTGTTCATGTAACTTCAAGTTGAAACCTCCGTATCTGTATAGGAAATTAGTTTCAAGGAGAATTCATAGCAGCAATCAATTCCATGCAAAGGTGTGTGAAACAATTTCGTTTAAAAATGGAGACGTATTAAAAAACGGCCACCTATTAAGATGAAAAACTTTGGTTTCGATGTTTCTCATGAGTAAAGTAGACCTTGATTAACAATATATTTAACCTTAAGGCTAACAACCTCGCATTAAAAGCCTTGGCACAGAAAGCAGGCCCAGTCATAGATAATTCACACAAGCTCAAAAACCAGTATCGTAGTACAACTACGAAGTCCCTGGTGATGCAGCTGTCGAAATACCTCCAATAACAACATTCATTACGAATATTAATGCTCGAGAATACAGTGAGCATAGAAGCCTTCATCACGTCGAGCTAGACGACACCTCCAATAACAACATTCATTACGAATATTTAATGCTCGAGAATACAGTGAGCATAGAAGCCTTCATCACGTCGAGCTAGACGACACCTCCAATAACAACATTCATTACGAATATTTAATGTTCGAGAATACAGTGAGCATAGAAGCCTTCATCACGTCGAGCTAGACGACACCTCCAATAACAACATTCATTACGAATATTTAATGCTCGAGAATACAGTGAGCATAGAAGCCTTCATCACGTCGAGCTAGACGACACCTCCAATAACAACATTCATTACGAATATTTAATGCTCGAGAATACAATGAGCATAGAAGCCTTCATCACGTCGAGCTAGACGACACGATCAACTTAAAGGTCAATGTTTGAAATATCTAAGACTGATATAATTCCTGCAAGAAAAGGTCACGAAATAATGTAAGTCGCACGAGTTTAGCTAAGAGCTTCATGGCAGACGCAAGAAATCATGTTCATCAAGCAGCTACGCAATATTTTTGTTTATCTCAGAAATTAAAAAAAATAGGAGTAGAATCATTGTTCTATCCTTTATGCATAATTCTCTGTAGCAATCGTACGATGAGAATAGAGATGAAAAAGTATACTAAATGAAGGAACCTATTTCGTTTTAGGAATAACAAAGAAATAGAGTTTTGGTCATGCGGTAGTAGGGAGTGACGATTCTTAAAAGCTTCAAAATTTAATTTTGGTTTCTCGAAAATTAGCTCTATGAACAGAAGGTGGCAGATATATAGCACAGACAACAGTAGACCTTGAAGTCCTCCCTATATTTTTTTCATAATGGAGAAATATTTGATTGCCTATTTTCGCAAACAAGGTCAAGCTTAAATCGTAAAATTGAACACTATAACGAACGTAGGTTAGATAAATATTCCTGATACATTCTAGAGCCTCAGCAGGACGAACCAATATTGAGACCGAAAAAATGAGAACTAAAAATATAACAAACCAACACGAGACGTACAAACACGACAAACCAAAACAAAATCTAATATTAGTGCAAACTATGAATAAGTAGAAAGACACTATAAAAGCACGTACTCTGCCCGAGACTATCCTCTCGTAGATCTGTATGGGCTGGTCGGCGAAGAAGGGAGGGTAGCCTGCTGCCATCTCATAGACGAGTACACCGAGCGCCCACCAGTCCACAGCCTTGTTGTAGCCCTGCATAATACAAACACAAGTTATCACAAACTTGGTCTTGCAATAAACATGTATACGTGTAATGCATGCGATTTAATCCACACCCATACTTCTATTAACAAATTATTGGAGTTCTAAGTATCATACATGCCCAACCCCAATGTCATTCAAAAGATCCGAGTTTGAATTGAAGAGATTATTTTACATTTGAAATTCGTATCACTCAAATAGGTACTTTGCTCTCATTTCTGATCATATACCCATAACGAGCAACAACCAAAATGGCCAAGTTGAAATAAAAAGCAATGCAATCCGACCTACGTTACAATAATGGCAGCTGAAATATAAGGTTTAAATAAAATGGGACGTACCTTACTGAGGATGATCTCAGGTGCGAGGTACTCTGGCGTGCCACACAGGGTCCAAGTCCGGCCCTTGACTCGCTTCGCAAAGCCGAAGTCCGTCACCTGAACAGCAACATAACTTACTCGTTTTTATAAACCAACACGTGAATATGAATGAAAGAAACACGTCTCGTTTTTATAAACAAACACGTGAGTATGAATGAAAGAAACACGTCTCGTTTTTATAAACAAACACATGAATATGAATGAAAGAAACACGTCTCGTTTTTATAAACGAATGCATGAATATGAATGAAAGAAACACGTCTCGTTTTTATAAACGAATGCATGAATGTGAATGAAAGAAACACGTTTCGTTTTTATAAACGAACAGATCAATATAGATGAAAGAAACATTACTTACTCGTTTATATTCACTAATGAATATAGATGAAAGAAACATTACTTACTCGTTTATATTCACTAATGAATATAGATGAGAGAAACGTGTCTTATTTGTTTTTATAAACGCACGGGTGAACATAAATAAAATAAACATACTTTACTTGTTTTCATAAACGCACAGATGAAAGAGACATTTTCAAGAACGCACAAACTAGCATAATTAAAAGCGACATGTTGAAATATGAGTAGACCAACTAGAGAAAAGGAAAACAAGAAAGAAAAGGCAGACATCAGTTGAAACGAAAACGCTCGTTTTGGACGTGGTTGGTACAATTATATCTGCCACTCATAATAGATAAAAATAAAGGCAAATTAATGAGGTTCGTTCGTTAGTCGACTATTAACGACAAAATTTTGAATTGAAAATGCTTTTGTATAATACTAAATGTTCAGAAGACTACTAAGTCACAAATTTGCAATTCGTACTTAATCCTAGAACACTAGCAATAGTAAGCCCAGTTGAATAATATGGATTGATCGAATTAATTCCTTTACGAAACGCTAACTACTGTCCCTCTCAGGAATGTATCCTCCGACCCCGGAAAAAGAGACAGTCGTACAACAGTAACATCTACAGAAGTAATGAGAAAACACCCCCCTAAAGAGAGAAAAATCATACTATTTTACTACCGTATTCTCTCCTGAAGCATCACAAAAATGTATTTATCGACATTGAACCAATACCGTACAACAGCATCCGTAATACGAGAAGCACTTAACCATATGTATGGATGTAGCTCATACATTTCAAATACAGAGTCAACTAATAAGGAAGAGATTCAGTAGACCAGAGAGGATACTCTGTGCAGCGCCCACCTTGAGGTAGCCGACGTTGTCGATGAGTAGATTTTCTGGCTTGAGATCTCTGTATATAAGGTCGAGGTAGTGCAAGTACTCGAAAGCCAGGACGATTTGGGCCGCGTAGAATCGAGAATGGGGTTCACTGCAGGTTCACGGTAGAATAGAGTGATTAGCTTCTGATCAATTGAAGCGACATGTAGTAACGTGACCTCGTACGGGTCTATATGAAAAGTGAGGGTAAAATAGTTTTTTCAACGTAACACTTTTATAAAATATCATTTGATGCGGGTCGCTATCCGTATAAATCAAACGAGTTATAGTTTCATAACAATTGCAAGGAGACATTGGGGTTGCATGTTTTTCTGAATGCCCAAATTTTACCTTAAAATTCATGCCCGCAACCATGTACAAATCACTGCTTCACATTGCTATTGAATTCGACACAAAGTTGTCATAGACTAGCATCCAAAAAACATTACAAATGAAACAATAAGAACTAATGAATACGATTTAATATGTACCCATAGATCAACTAACTAATTATTGTAAATAATGTAAGGACATTACAAAAAATCACGAGTAAAACTTTGATTCATCCATCCGAGTTGTTGAAAAAATACAGTAATATTAGGACATGAGAAAACGAACTGACATTTACAGTCTCCCCTTACGACAAAACGCAGTAACAGTTCACATAGGAGATGCACAACAATCACCACAGATGGCAACCCGCGAGAAACAGAAAAGAAGGTAAAAGAAGCAATAAAAAAATTAAGCTGTAATTCATCAGACGTCGTTCACTCACGCATACAGATCAGTTCACTCAGTCAAAATATGGGAAACAAAATGTGCATAATATGGAAATGAAATAAAATATGGGAAACAAAATGTGCATAATATGGAGATGAAACAAAATATGGGAAACCGAACGTTTTTGCCAAAAATATTTTTGGAATGCACAACTTCAGGTAGAATTGAGTCTCTTCAGAAACGAGGTGTTGAGACAAAACTCTGACATAAAATTGAGAACAACTAAAACGAGAAATGAAGGTGAACTGTCAATCAGTGGTTCTATTGTTAGAACAATTCGCTCATTTGTCACAGGTGAATGAACTATACCGTCACCATATATTAGTGTGTACAATTTCACATAAGGACTATCAACATTTGTACAATTTCAACACACTCTTACTCCGATCGAACTCTCAGAGAAATTTCCCCAAAATTGAGAAAATAAATAAACACAAATGAAGACAATAACTTTCAAGAGGTACTGAAACCCACCAACCCAGATTTTGTAATATTTCTAGCCGTGGTGAAAAAACTCAATAACAAAAATAAACTTCGAGTCATAAACAAGATTCAACAAAAATTCGAGCTGTCTTCAGTACACTTCTAATCAACGAATAATGAACACACAATCTAATAAAAGATTCACATTAGTAATGCTTGAATATTTTTCAATAACGATTGAAAATCTTTCTCTAGTATTTAAAGCTCTTCAATTGTAATAGAATCGTAAACATAAGAGAATATTTCTGAACAGCAAGCGAGATGAGTCCCATGAAAACTTACCTAAACCTGCCGATCTTTCTTAGGTGGGAGAACATTTCTCCTCCCGGCACGTATTCTAAGACCATGTACAAATTGGTGTTATCCTGTCGCGGGAGAAGACAGAGAATACCACCACATTAATCAGGGTCAAAATTAAGCCAGAGATACGGTAGCATCGCTCGTGTTTGCTCACATGAAAAACAAAGTAGATGTTGTCTGAAGCGTTACACGTGAGGGACAGCATGAGCAAACCGCTGCTCCACACAGAGCATACGAGACAACACAGCACACAGGAATCAAAAGATGGTAAAAATGGTTCATTATTATCCTGTGTATGAAAGGCAAGTTATTATTAATGAATATAGACGAAGCAAGGCAAGGACAAACTGAAACCACCCACTTCAATTCAAGCGAGTCTGGGAAAAGGTTATTTGGCCGCAAGAAAATGCGCAAGCAGCATCATGATTACAAATTAGATATTACTACTAAGAAGACTCATTTCAGACATTATGGTAACCTCCTTAATGCATAGCATCTAGAACAAAGGACGTAGGTATTATTTTCTAGACGCTAAGCATCGAGTTAATCCAGAGGTATGATGCCCAAACAAGGAGCTCCTTGAGCTCCATGGATATTAATCTTCGCTGGATTCCGACAAAAACAAGGATAGAAAGTCGAACTGGATGTCAATTACTCCTCAACTGGAATTCAACAAGACCAAGACGAAAGGTGTCTATTTCTACAAAGTAATACACAGATAATTAGAGTGTGACATGTGGAGTTATTTCTGCATCAACAGGAGTCTAGCCATCACCCGTGATAGGAATTGAAGGCACACAGAGAAATATCAAGCCCTAAAGGGCAGCTCACCCAACACGCACGTCTGAGAGGTAATGCTAAAAAAAATCTCTGATGTGTACGTGTGTCAGTCTATTTCTCTGTAACCTTTACCAGGAAAAGGAAAGATCAGACTAACTATGTTGAGAGAGAAGGTAAACAGGTCGAAAAATTAATTCACAACGTAAGAAGTTAATGAAAATACTTGTAGGTAAGGTCAAACGAAATGTGAGAAAGAGAATGGAAAAAGTTGAAAATATAGAGCTTGCCCAATTTAAAACTAACTCTACGACAAACAACTGCACTAACACAGCAGTTGCCAATTCTTTGGTGGGTGGCTGGCTATCACCACATCCACACAACATTGCGACATGGAATACACCCATCAGGATAATTTCACTCGTTTAATACAATACTAAAGACTCGTGTTGAACTATCAAAGCAGGTATTTCTTAAGTAAAGTATTCTCCAAATGCGTCAACTCAAAACCTTAATGCGTCTAATTGGAACGAGTAGAGCGATTTTCAGATTCCGACTCACGTCCAGTTCTTCTTTAAATAGCTTTCATACGTGCAGTGTCTCAGAAGAGCATCACATGCACGTTTGTAATCGGAAACAAATAGTTTGTCATCTGATGATATTCATGCAGGAAGACTTTGTAACAGTCTACCTCACACAGCACACAACAACCGTGTTTTTACTCGACTTTGCTAGACAGAGCGTCAAAAGAGCAGCTCTTAAACAATCCAAACTATGGCACGACTCAAATGTTGACATGAAAGCAGGAAAGCCGCCTTAGCCAGATATATGAAAGGAAACATTTTTAAAAATGTTACAACATCGTGGCACGGCATCAAGTGGGGCCGACATAACCACTTCTCGAGACATATGAGAAACAAAAAATATGCGTAATCACTGACTCAAAAGTTCACTGCTCTGGGATTTTTCTCTTTGATTAAGGAAGGTAGTTAATTACAAGACAATCGTGGGTTGTGAGGCTTTCGGAAAAAATCAGGGCGTCAAAACTGATATGATTTATAAATTTTTAATTTACAGAAAGTACGAACATTTCAAAGGAACTAATTCCTCGGAGTTCACCGACAAAATTATCCAATTGTATTTTGGGAAAGTACGATCATAAGAGCCAACCCTCGTTTCTACTACTCGCTGTCACCACGCACGAATAAAAAATTGTGTGAGCAGTTCAATAAACATCATTACCTTGTACATTAAATCGCCAAAAATCTCAAAATATTTATCCAAAAATGCACTAGAAATTTGAGCAAGCCCAGTCAATGGAATGTGATGAAAAAATTTGGGAAAATTCTAGTGAAAAGCGTCTCATTTGATTGTAGAATCACTGAAAAATAGACCATCATTACTAACGTTACAGGTTGAATGGACAGTAAAATAATTTTCACCACGCAGCCAGACTTAAGTATGCCATTTTTTAACATACAAACAGACAAAACAATTCCAAGTACAAAAAGTATATTTGTTATCCCAACACTGGATAAACTTCTAATTACCAGAAATTGAAGACACGAGACAGTCAGCCCACGTAAAATAGCACCAAAGGCCCCACAAAACTGCAGATTTTATAGTTACGACCTCGCTGTCTCTTAAGTCAGGGAAATTACGAAGCACGAGATAAAAATCAAAAGACGACAAGAAGAGACAGACCCCTGGTACACTGAAATGAAGTTGAACACCGCACCGAAGCGAACGAGTTGCCATCAAGTTACGCTTTAGTGCATTTCAGGGAGAATGAATACGAGTTTCCACGGTATAAAAAACATTTAATCAAGATATTTGGGGAGGATTTATTTAAGCGCGCGTTGATGACAATTCGTTGGCCTCGAGAACAGGACGTGCTATGTGTTGAATGCACCACAGATCAGTCAAACGACTTCGTTTGGATCGATCGAACCTCGTGCAAGTTACCTAAATCTTTTGAGCTTTCGTAGATGGGCGAACATCTCACCCCCGGAGATAAAGGGCATAATCATATACAACGTGGCCTCGTCCTATAAGGAAGGAAGAAGTGCACAGTTAACACACACTTGAAAGTCGTGCGATTTAGCACAAACCATGTATCGATTGATGCGACTGAAAATTAATGTTTAAAGGTTGAAAATAGTGAATTTTTA
>VCRD01000891.1:40179-51521 GCA_006783055.1 Trinorchestia longiramus
CGGCTCGTTTCTATTGCCTTATTCTATTCTTGTTAATTACACTTGATTAAAAGACGAAAATAATGATAATATTAATACGCTGCATCTGTAATGTTCGAGTATCACATAAGAAAATATAACAATTTAGATTAACATCGATCCTATGATTATGCGCCTGGAATAATTCAAGGGAGCCAATACTGACCTGTTTTTTTCACGAAGGGTTTAGGAATGCATTCAATTTCTCAAAATCTTACTAAATTTTTCAAACTTTTGGCCACCAAAGGCTTCTAGAAATGATCAGGGCTGCACATGGAATATAGCTTATAAATTTGGAATTTACGCTAAAGTATAAACATGTTAAAAGAAATAATTCCTTGCCGTTCGACCAAATTATTTAAATGCCGCCGACCATCACCCAGCGTACGAAATTATCAGGTCATTTGAGCTGTAGTAGAAAAAGAGCAAGTTAATTATTCAATTCTCTGTAATAAACCAAACAATATCAAGTCCTGCTCCATCCTCTTCTCGTTGCACTCACAAATGCGAGGATTCGGTCTATTGCTATTAGTTAATTAGGAGGTAATGAAACGCTTCGAAAAATTTAAAAGTAACTTGGTGGAGCCCCAGCCAGGCTGCAATCAGTGTACCAAGAACAGTTAGTGAGACTTCGAAGATAAAGGAGACAAAGAAAATTGTGACACCATGATTGGGTCCTAGATATATAGAATAGAATAAGGCAATAGGAACGAGCCGTTTGGCCCATTCTTGGTTCAATACCGAAGTCCCATGCCCATATATAAGCTCCTTTTATATTATCTAACATATATTATATTGATGAAGAATTTCGCAAGCAACCAAAGGCTTGAAAAAATGTCAGCTTTTACTATGTAAAAGAAAAACTTCACGTACAGGCCTTGGTAATATACGCCTGCTAAGCTTTGAGTTGTAACATTAGTTTCTCCTCACATGAATACAAGTTAACAGCTTTAAATTTCTCCTTCATCCCATGATTTTTCCCCATTTTTATGATCATTATTTTCAAAACGTACAACGAAGTTCCCAATACATTCAACAATGGAGTTTCCTACAAGCAGGGTTTACAAAAATTCTACGATTTTCGAACGTAAATCTCACTGAACGATAAAGGACTTGAAGAGAGAGGGTTCTCAGCTCACACTGAAGCAATAATATCCGCTTCTAACTCAGAAGAACAGCTTACAAAAATGATCAAGCAGTTCCTTTAAAATTAAACAATTTATTGACAAGCTGTGATGAATTGTCAGGCATGTCACTCAGTCACCGTCGCCGCCAGGCTACACTGAAAATAAAAGTTACAAACAGAAGGCTCTTCAAAGAGCCTCGCTCACCCGGAAAGATAACGAAGCCTGAAAAAGTAACTCCCCTGTTACGTAAATGGTGGGCTATTTTAAGAGGTTTATGGCATTTAGTAAACATCATCGTAATTTCTCAAAGCTGTTCATAAAATCCATCTGATAAGGGGTTGCAATTTTGACGGCATCAGCTAAAATTTGTTCTAAACTAAAAAGTTTTCGGATGCTCCAAGAAGTTTCATCAACAAATTTCCTAAATAGTATCAGGTTATATTACAGCACTTTTAGAGAAAACTCATACGAGGATCTAAGCGAAGGACAAAGACTGCCCTTTTCGTATATTTGCCCAGCGTTTGAGTCAAAATTCGCCCTACGAAGAAAGGGATAACCTTAGAATTTAAATTTCAGCCACGGGATCCTTGAAACATAAAACATGTTCTTTAAACATAAAATATACTTTAATTGATACCCAACTTGTTATGGTAAATTGTAAGCAAAAGGTTCCGGGAAGAAAACTCACCTTAAAATGATATTCTAAACTGACGAGGAAGGGGAAACTGATAGCTTGCAATATTCGTTTCTCATTAAGCGTGTGTTCCACCTGCTTCAACTTGACAACCTGAACGTAAAGAAACAAGTTAATTACATGTCACGTATACCAGTTGCGCATGAATGAAAAATTCAGGCAAACAGAGAGCAAACACTCGATATGTTCGTCAAAGTCTGAGCAGCATCAGCGCTGAAACACTAATTAATGAAATAATGCCAAAAATCTGATTGAATTAGATAATAAGAAATGCCTGATGACACAGGTGTCATGTACAAGAATATTTTAGATTTAGAATTAGAAAACCTAGATTATGCTCCCTTAGTTTGGTCAAAAATTTAAAGTCAATAAGAACAGCCAGCAAACGATTCTTCTGTTTGCTATGGTCATAAAGCAGTAAAATTGATCAATGATATACCACATCTTCTGTTTGTCACGGATCTAAACCCGTTGAATAGAACAGCGATCGAAAACAGTCAAATAGAAGTGATATACTGCACCTTGTTCACCACAGATCTAAACCAGTTGAATAGAACAGCGATATAACGCACCTTCTGTTTGTCAAGGATCTTCATGGCGTAGTATTTCTTACACTCTTTGCGCTGCACGAGCATCACGCGCCCGAAGCTGCCGGTGCCCAGGGTCTTGATTCTTTCGAAGTCATCCAACGATGCTGTGTTCTGCACACCACAATATTCCATCAGCAAGACCGCTTTTTAATAGCAGAAAAATAAGCACACAAAAAGACAAAAAATGAAATATCAAGAATGACCAGGACAAATAAATTTAAATCAACAGAAACTGAAATAAGATTGATTTGAAAACAAATATGAATTAGAATAAAACTTCAGCAGTTTATTTTTACATATTATTTTGATTTCCCATCAGGAATAAAATGCCAGTATCACAAGTTGCTGTAATATACAACAGACATTTCTAGAGAAAATAATTGTTCAACCCTCAAAAATGTGAACACACGGCAAGATTCAAAATGAATAATGGAACAATTTTGATTGAATGTATACTGTCATCGGAATGTGATAAAAAAACTTTTCAATGCACAACAAAAATGATTAATTATTATCAATGAAACAACGAGAGCAAAGTTACACACAATCATACCAAAAAATTAAACTACATGAGGAAAAGTTCATTCTTATCGATAGTTAGGGTAATTATAAAACGCAGGCCATCATTACAAACGAAATAATGGTACGATGAGTTTCATTGGATCTGTTTGAACTCAGAATTTCACCCAACTACGAAACTTGAGCTCACGCTACCAAATACTAGCTGTGCTCGATTCATTGATGGTCATGTAACATTAGAAGTGTTCAGACCCAGTCGAACGAACATAGACACAACTATGATCTTACCAATGAGAGGGAACTTAATGAGTCGCTAAACGCAGTGGCCTTAATACAGAGAGGCCATTTTCAGTGCAACATGGGGACTATAACATGGACAACTGCAAGTGCCGACCCAAGTAAAAGAGTTGGAAAATAATAAACGATAACAAAATTAGTCAAAGCATGATACCTGAACATATTATATGTCTCAACTATCGATTAACAAGTTCATTTAAAAAAAATTCACAAAAAATAAATAAAAATCCGCAGGCTTTGGCGTCAAGAATTCGTTGAATCAAGCTTCCACCACAATTTTAAACTCAAAGTTTCATGCATAAAAAGTGTCCAGATGCTCAGTAAGATTGTAGCAGTGCATGAAAGATCAAGAAAATACCTGTATGAAGGGCGTAGTAAAATCTAATAGAAGTCAGTGAATTTCTGCAGCATCATCGTGGCAACATGTGACCCTGTAGTGTCGTGCGGCCGAGTTCAGCCAAGTTCACTCGCTTTTCTAGGTCTCATTTTTCTTAGGCAAAAAATGTATTGATTTGAGTTACTCGCAGTAAAGCTTTGCTTTGATGCTCTCATAAGCCTTGAGAAAGCTGTAATGGACAACACCAATCGCAGACCACTAGACTGTCATCACAATGTTCTGGTGATGAAATTTCGGTTCCAGAAAATATTAGGGTGCTTTGTCAAGATCATGTCCTTCACGTGATCGCTCACGATTATCTTGAAGGATCCACTTTCGTTACACGTCTTTATTAAATCAATCGAGTTTGGCTGAGAGAGCATCCAACACAAGTCCAAACGCCGTTCATTTTCATTGAACCGATGAGGGACCTATTGATCGAGCCTTTTCCCCTTACCAATATGCTTCCGATAATCGTACACCGTTGAAATATTAACACAAAGCGTTCCAAACATTTCTCTGAGATTTTAAGCTTGGATCGGTTCAACACTTGCTTTTAAAGTTCATTGTCAAGAGTGTCCCTTCATATTCAAGTCTTTCATTAACGCTACGGAACATCTAAAACCAACTTTGTGCCAAATGGTCCCTCATGGACCATTCTCGCCGTGCTCTATTGGTAGTGGTGGCAGTGCAGCAAGTATTACAACCAAGCTTGAACTCGTAAGAAAAATAAACGCAGTTACTTTCCTTATTTTCATGTTTGTAATTAAAAAATCCTACGCTTACAAAACGTGTTCCGAAAGACAAGTCAAATATTATCAAGAAGTACACATCAATTATTAAGAATATGTCCAAAACAAAGCATATTACCTATATTAAATTTAATTTTAAAACAGCATTTTCCGAGCCCCCTAATAATAATACTTGCAGACTAACGCTGCAGCGTGTTATGTAACAACACTATCACACTCTCCATCTAACCCACTAACTAGCCACACCCACCGTCTCTTCCACAATCTTATCTCTGAACTACCTGCACAGAAAAAAAAGCAGCATTTTTCGCAACGATTGAGATATATTGAGCGAATAGCTTGCGCTTGTCCAAGGTCATTTATTCTTGTCGCCATCACGCCTGTACATCATAAACATAAAGCGACAAGCTTCCGATGAATTATTTATAGTTGTTTTATTTATAAACGACTCCAGATGGCAGATGTGAAGAGCGGTACTAACAAGGTGCGAACAGCGGCAGTCTGGCGCAATAAAGCTCTTCATGTTCACTTACTAGCATCCATCAGGAAGTAGAAGCCTGAGAATAAAATTACGTCCGTTAAATAAAAAGTATGCACCATTATTACGCAGTGTTTTGAAGAAGGGTTTAACCACCGAAGAGTACCTTAACAATGGTAGAGAGCATCTAGCCGGGATAAAAATTTAAAAAATGAAGTACACAAATCAAGCAGCAAACGGAAAGTAACCCCACCTTAGCTTACATAACTATAATACAAAATCAAACGCACACCAGCCTCCCGTATGTAGCATGTGCCGCTGGTACAGCGGTGAGTAGCTAGGGTTACTATTGAGTAGCACTATCTCCCTTTTACGACCAGCGTCCTCTATGAAGTCCATCATACATTAGAATAGAATAAGGCAATAGGAACGAGCCGTTTGGCCCATTCTTGGTTCAATATCGAAGTCCCATGCCGTACAATACCGAAGTCCCATGCCGTGCAATACCGAAGTCCCACGCCGGCATTATTCCTGCAAGTCCTATATTCTGAACGTTTCATTCCAAAGTTGGGTGAAATTTCATAAGAAACGAATAAAGAGGTTATTTACGCAATGTTTCCTTCAGAGGAGAAATAACTTACCTACTATACATATATGATGGGCGCTAATGAGTTAAGACACACTGACTTAGACAAGTAACATCAGTATGTCTCCCTGAGTGCAGGTCAAGATAGTTACATTGTACGTAGGTTCCTTAACTTTTATTTCAAGTTTTTCCAAGAAACGCCATGTTCTTACGACATGCTTAGAGCAATCGCCTTAAGCGCCTCCCTCTGCAGTAGATAGCGCGCATCTGTCTCGCTTTCACCAAGTTAAAATAAAGCATGGCAGAAAATTTCTTACTAGGAAATGCATGCTCTCAAGCTCCACTTTCTTGTGCAATTGAACAATTGGATCTTGATTGATGCCCGTCTCTGAATCATTGCTTCATGACTATTTTTGAAGCATTGAATTGAAGTGTACGGAAATTTATTATCATTGATACCACATCGATCACTTGGCCCACGTATTAGACAGCCGAATATCGGTTACACATTTTGATGGACGACCAGCACAGGAAGGTCATTCTGCAAGCATGTACAGAGCAGGATGGCCAGTACACCGCATTCTCAAAAGTAGTTTTTGGAAATATGAAGTTGAGAGATGATGGCCGCCATTCACCATGCCTTACGTTCACGAGTCCACTCAAGGTAAAAAAATCTCAACTTGGTCCGCATCCATTTCCGATATTTGAGAATATCTACGGAGTGTCATCACTTATGCTTGTTAAGTTAGAGGTGAGGTAAATGTGAAATTGATTCCACATTGCACTAGTAATTAACAAACGAACAAAATGAACAAAAACGAATTATTAAACGATGTCAGGTGTCACGGCGTACGCGGGGAAACACGGAGAGATTAATTTTTAAAGCAGACAAACACATTCTAAGAACTGAGAGGCGCAAAAGCGCTACAGTAGCCGTAGATACAGTACCGCATTTTTCAATTGTGAAATAATTCAAAGTCCCGATGCAAAAGTTAATCGCACTTGGATCAGCGCCTAAAGAGAAGGTATCATCAACAAGAGAGCAACAGTTTAACTCACGTCTTGTTTTATTTGAAAGCAAGTCGCGTTGTGCTACCAGTTGGCTGACCCGCATAGGTTCAATTACACGTGCCTCGAAGTTAAGCGTTATGGCAGTCGAGTTAAAAGTGACTACGTTTATAGCACTCGTGTTTCTGACTGGCGTAAGCGTAGAACTAAGAAGCTACTTTTTTGCCAGCTTTATCATGAGCATACCAATGAGAGGGTAGCTCTTCTTGGTTAGATATTTCTGAACCGAAACGGGATAGCTACTAAACCATGGGACGGACAGGTATGTTATCTATACTAGGACGAAGGGATAGAGGCTTTCCTAACACACGGGATGGAAATGTTCTAAGCACGAAAAACAGAAATAAACATGCTCAGCAACGAAGCTTGAAAATTGCAAAATCCAAGTACATATACGAGCACTGAAAGGAGAGAGAGATCGTCAATACAACACACGGAACATTAATTAGAAGTAAAGGACGAGTTCTATGCGTTATTATTATTAATAATTAATAATACTAACTCTGACGGTAGACGAGCTGAAGATAAAATACAAACGAGTGATCAAAGTTAGTAGTGTTAGTAACGCCAGCACGATACGGAGTTAAAGAAGGACTTCAAACTCGGGCTAGAAGTTCAAGGTCTCAACTCTCAAGTATGTTCAATGAGCTGTCATTGGATAAATGTACGAAGAAAATTAGCGACAATAACTACTTGATGAGAGACAATTTCAAGCTCGAAGTTCCGAAGAAAAACATAATCACAATTTAACGTAATTGAATCCTCACTCAAATGAGATTTTCAAAGAAATTCGCCTGGCTTTTTACATAAATGCACGTTTCTTAACTGAAGGAAAGCGGCTAATAAAACGAAATATTTTAAAAAGTCTTTCTCTCCAGACGGCATGTGTCTCACAAAACCATGATGACAGTATGCTACACTAACGTATTAAATTTACATAAATCATGATTTCGTGAGGCACTGAATGATCACTAAGTTCAAACAAACGAATTCTTCCAAATATTTCCCTTGCAAGAAAATAGATGTACTTCGATACGCGATGTTCAAAGAAAGGACCACATTCTCGGGCGTTTTATGACCAAGACAGTACGTGCAGCAGAGGCTCAAGCTCAGGGAAGCCGTCGGATTACATTTGTGAAGATAAGAAATGGCATCGCCATCGCAGCGAGTAAAAAAGAAACCTAACTCAGAAGGAGGAGGAGGAGAAGAAGAAGCGGGAACACACGGCTGCTTCAGTTTTCTACGGAGGAATTGCGGGGCAAAGCAACAAAGAGGGTTCTGTGACGGGCACAGAGTTGGTCAATTGTTAGCTACCCTCATAGCAGAGAATCCCGCCAGTTCTTCAGTGCAGTTACTCGCATCAAATGGGCGGGCAAGACGCCTAAACTCTATACATTTCAAATTGAAATGGTAAACTACTGAAGCGTACTTTGAAATAAGAAACCAATCACAATAATTTAGGAATATACCGTTTAACGCGTATTCGAAAATACTTCAAAAACTTCATTCACCCCCCAAAAATTTTTGAAATAAAAATTCGTCCATCTCATTCTAGTACTAACACATTTCATATCTTGATACAATGGTCGAATTTTACCCTACTGATATTCATGACACTGTAAACCAAATAAAATTGCTTTGTAAACAGTAAAACTCGCTCATTGGCATCGAGCAGTACCCCCGAACAAATGCATGTCAATCACATAGTTTTCATTTCGTTAGAAAACTAAGCACCCAGCCAGAAACGACGATTTTTATTCTACACTGGGATGGACATTGGTAAAATTAACTTACTTCACGAAATTCCTTATTGAGAAATAATTATTTTTCCTCCTCTAGACACTTGCCGAGCATCTTTTTTTTCTCCTCGTGATACTAGTCGTTTGTTAGTTCATCGCTGCAAAATTAAGAAAAAAAGCTTGTTATAGGGGATTAACACGTTTGTTGCGATGCGACCCACCGGTGGGTCACTTAGGTTAGGTTCTGTAATTTTTTTCCAAGTCTTTTAGTGATTATACGTACAAAGTGAAGTTTTACACCAATCAGGCAATCGCAACAAACGTGTTAAGATTGACACGAGGAAAGTTGTTGCTTTGCTAAGTTACGGAGCTAGGAAGTCCATAATAAACGAGGCTAACCTCCTCACGTAAACAAAGTTCAAAATCTCGACACGGCATAGAAGCATTGAAGGCATTCAGTGTGTGTGTGCATGGAAGATTGCAGGCCACTACAGAAAATGAAGAAGGGTACAAATAAATGAAGTCTTCAAGACAACATAAAGGCTACAGTGAACTACGACTTGATTACCCTAAACGGCATCAAAATCCCTTCCTTTTTTATGCTTCTTTAGACAGTTACGCCGAATTGACGTAAAAAAGATACGTCGACCATTCAAATAATTTTCCAGTCCACTTCAAGAGAAGCAAGCGTTCAAGACACAATTGCGAAGACAGACACCGAGGGAAATATCAGTTAAAAGTGAAATAAATGCTGCAGTAAAATACTCCTGCAAAATCAGAAGTGATAAAACCACACTAGACGCCATAAGCAACCTCATAAAATTGATGACGTTAGTTAAAGACCTCCAATTAATGACATTGCTTCGACATTTTGTTTAGCCTCCAAAATTTACTTAAAGTTTCTTCAAGTTTGTTCTGATTTGTACAAGAACAAAGGATTTGAATTCGCACTTTTAAATAAGTTTCAGTCCCTAATATAACATACTTTACTTTGTGTCCAAATCTGTTTCACCTAAAATCCTTATCCTGTCCGAGCTCCAAGTGAAGGCACAGTGGAGGCTCCTTATTCTCCCCAGGCTCCAAGTGAAGGCACAGTGGAGTCTCCTTATCCTCTCCAAGCTCCAAGTGAAGGCCCAGTGGAGGCTCCTTATCCTGTCCGAGCTCCAAGTGAAGGCACAGTGGAGGCTCCTTATCCTCTCCGAGCTCCAAGTGAAGGCACAGTGGAGGCTCCTTATCCTCTCCGAGCTCCAAGCGAAGGCACAGTGGAGGCTCCTTATCCTCTCCGAGCTCCAAGTGAAGGCACAGGGGCGTCTCCTCATCTTTCCCTCTACACTAAGTCAACACGCACCCTCACGCTTCCCTCGCCAAGCAAACACTGTTTCTCCATTATGTTCATGAAGCACACACTCCATTTCTTTCACGCTATCTCCTTATCGACTAATCCTTCACTATTTAAAGCTTCCGAGTCATAAATTCAAGCAAAAAGTTCGGCAACTGCCTCGGGCGAAAGTTTTGCTCATACCCTCAGTCTTGTTAAGAACTTTTTGTTCGACTTGCACAGCAAATAACACCTAGAAAATAGTTTCCCTGCTTCGAACACAGAAGAAAAACCTCGTTCAAATTAACTGAAGCGTCTGCAACGCACAAGACGAGGTTTAATGATAGTTAATTTGGGAGAGCACTTAATTATGATGCATAGCTTTCATCTGCATAATACTCAAGTCTATCTACGTCCGTATTAGTTAATTTGCCTCCATATCGCCGCAAAAACATAAAACTTTCCATTTTTTATCGAGTACCCACCATCGTTAAAAAGCACTTCGACTATTTTTCAATTGTACATCAAATAGATCTTTACACTTTTCGTTGAACTTGAGTCGCAAAAATAAGCTACAGAGAAGATTAACTTATTGCTCCAATATATTTTAAATATTCTGACGGCCATTTTAACCTCTTGCACATTAACACCAGCAGTAACCACTCAGTCGCTCTAGAAAGACATAAAATTGATAGGAAGCGTAAATTAATGAGCCAGAGAAAACTGGTTTGTACGGCCTGTATTTTTTATAGGCATAAAGTTTCAGAAAAAGACGGCATATGAGCATAAATATTCACATATTGTATTTCTATCAGTATAATTGGGAAACTTCCCTTTCCATAACGTAAGTCACAACGCAGTCAATTTAAGTCCTAACAAAATACATAGAGGTACAGAGGTAATGTAACTCTTGGGTTAAACAAAAATAATACATAAAGTTTCACGATATAACACAACTGTGATATAAACGAACTGATCGCGTTTAAAAACTGAAATTGAACTAGAATTAGTGGTTGTCTCAATACACAAACTACTGAACAAATACGACCTCTATCTAGTGAAAGGTTAAGATCGATACGCTGCATACAAACAATGAAGCAACTGCAGCGTCCTAGCTGATACTAACCAGACTCCTAGCTCTCAGAGTTCCATACAGGGCTGTCGTGTCAGAGTCGGGCAAAAATTGTTTGTTGCAGAGTCGGAGTCGGGCAAAAATTGTTTGTTGCAGTCGGAATCGGGCGAAAATTGTTTGTTGCCGAGTCGGAGTCGGGCGAAAATTGTTTGTTGCAGAGTCGGAGTAGGGCGAAAATTGTTTGTTGCAGAGTCGGAGTCGGGCGAAAATTGTTTGTTGCAGAGTCGGAGTCGGGCGAAAATATTCGGAAACGTGTCGGAATCGGGTGAAAATTGTTGATTAAACAGTCGGATTAAGGGGAAAATAATTGGTCTAGAGTCGGAATCGGGTGAAAATTCTTGGTATAGAGTCGGAATCGGGTGAAATTGTTTGGTTAAAGAGTCGGAGTCGGGCGAAAATAGTTGGCATTGAGTAGGAGTCAGGCGAAACTAATTGGTACTGAATAAGAATCGGGTGAAAAATTGGTCAAAAGTCAGAGTTGACGGATTGAACTTGGAACTCGGCACTGGTTCCGTGTCTTGCCCACGCGCGCATCACCTCAAACCTCGTTGAAGCGAGCGCTACCTGAGCTTCAATGTTGCGTTGTGACGAGTGGGTATGACTGGTGCAGGCAGGCAGGCAAGACTGGTGCAGGCAGGCAGGCAAGAC
>VCRD01000891.1:51743-77780 GCA_006783055.1 Trinorchestia longiramus
GGCAGGCACAACTGGTGCAGGCAGGCAGGCACAACTGGTGCAGGCAGGTACGACTGGTACAGGTACGATGGGTCCCTTAAGAACAAGACACGTTCTTCCGCCTCTCACAACACGTGTGTATTTAATCACTGCTCTCAACGCAATTCCGTCTCCTCGCATGAGATTAAAGCGAGTTTCGCTGTATTGAAGAAGTGAAGTCCTACACTCCACAACAGTTGTTGCTGCAACGAAAACCCTAGGCGCACGCCAGCGTATTCCTTACTTACACGGATACGGTCAGGCACGCGTTAAGTCGTACAGAAACATTAAAATTTCTTTCTTACGTCAAAATAAATATCTTGAAGCCTTAACAACAACATATTTAGTGCAAGGCTACTTTAAAATCCAGGGCTGACATTAAAGAAACACCTAAAAACCCTATTTTTAAATGCTAATTTTGATTATTTAAACAGAATAATATATTTAAGTTAATAAGGAAACGCATTATACAACTTTTCACCGAATTCTTTCTTTAACAAAGTTCGAAAGACGAAACAAATTACAAAAGGTATCAGAATCTATAACTTCAATTCAGAATTCTGCTAATAAATGAAATAAAGTATCAGCAACTTGACCTATGCAAAGTTGCAAACATGGAAACTAGCTAGCTACTGAACATTGATAACTAACTTTTACAGCAGAGCTAAGGAAATTACTAACTAGCTACTGAACATTGATAACTTTTACAGCAGAGCTAAGGAAATTACTAACTAGCTACAGAGTATTGATAACTTTTACAGCAGAGCTAAGGAAATTACTAACTAGCTACTGAACATTGATAACTTTTACAGCAGAGCTAAGGAAATTAGAAATCCACTCCTGCCCTTAGATGCCAGTAAATTTTTACAAACTTTTGACTTATGCCAGCCCAAATTTTCCCGGTCTATTTCGTACATTGCTCCACACAAAACCAAATGCTGAAAAAATTGTTCAATTGAAGCGGAACTCGCTGGATGTGCGTGCAGCTTGGCCATGAATGTACTGAAACCTGTAGCCAGCTGTCTCTTCGGTTGCTTTCCTTGATTTTGTTCAATTAATTTCCTCCATTTTTCATGTGTAACTGAAGATATAACTGAACTTTGAACATGTAAGGAGAAAAGATTGACGGTTCTCTTGACCTGAAATACACGAGACCAGTGAGGTATGATAGGTATATTTTCTGAAGCCACTCTTCAGTTGCAATTTCATCTTCTGCATTCAAATTTTTCCTCATATACTGTTTAACACCCACGGTTTTTGCTTTCTATATACAAAAATACTTTAAGTTTCTTTGAAAAGCATAAGCATCGAAAACAAGTGCAAGTAATAACAATAAAATAGAAATGCACTTTTATGTGATTAAATAAAAGGTAATTTTCTATTTTAGATTTGATATTGACTTCATGTACTGTAAATCTTGAAGTTCATAACTAAGCTTCAATGCTCTAACTATACCACACCACATCAAATCTAAAACTACACAAAAATAAAAATTAAACAAGAATCTCTAGAAAAAACACGTGGGGTGAATTAAAAAACACGATTTTCACTGATTTTGTTCAACCCTGTTAAAAACCCACGTAATTCATGCGGACTAATTTTGTACGTACGGTTGTGAGTCCAGAAAAAGCCAAGTCATTACTCAAATAAACCTAGGACTAAAGTATGGAACACAACACACGATCGAGAGTTATGGTGCAATAGAACCTCTAAACAAAGACCCAAAAAGCGTTCCCTTCTCGGCAGAGAGTTCTGAGTTCAAAGTACCATCATCTGTCTTCATATAGGAGTTAATTTTTAGCAAAGTTATAGAGTTTTCAATCATCACTGTTTTTATGAATGGTTGACGGTAACATTTTCACGTCACACTACAAATCTTGGATACTTAAAATGAAATGAGAAAGGGATTGATTCCTACTATGAAATCTAGGCAGTAAAAGTAAGGACAATTCTCGTCACGGTTAACATTACTCTGTGGTTCCAATATAATAGGAAGTCTTTTCAAAATACTAATATTCTGTGCCAACAGTAGGTTTTTATTTAGTTGCACATCAATCGATCTATTTTTGTTCACTTTAAGTCATTTGTTCATTTTTATCTCATGAGTGAAAAAGTTTGGCATTCGTGTCTGAGAGTAGCTATGTTGGAGCTCAATAGAACGTGCCAGTTGTAGTTCTTTGTTTAAAAAATTCCCTTGTTTATAAGCCCCGCTTTCGAAAATTGGGAGTCCATTCATTAAAAGTTCTACTGTATTTGAGTGATACGAAACAAACTCGACAATACTTGCACACACAGGAAGAATAACGAGAAAGTGAGTCATGTTTGAGCAGACATTCCTGCCGAGTAACGGACTGCCAATGACATAAGTACAGCAACAAAGAAAAAACGCGGTTTCCACGTTCACATTCAAATGCAGCATGGTACGTTATGCACAGATCTACTTGAATTCCTGTTTATTTACGCAATGTATTGACGAGTAACAGATTTGAACACCGAATACTCGTGTGTTGATGACTTAACAGAGTGACAGACAATGGATCTCCCGCACGAGAATATCACGATGAAGTAGACTGCTTTTCACGGGGAGCGCGTAGTCCCTAAACACGCTAATGAAAGAGTCCAGGTCGTGTCCCAGAATAGATGAGGGCTATCATAAGAACCTAACAAACGAGGCAGTGCACGCCCTAGAATTCTGAAGTCCCATTAGGCACCTAGAATGAAGTAACTAAAGAAAGCAATAATCCAAAATTAACATCTCTGAAAATATCGCAACAGATTCCCTTTCAGTTCATAAATTTTTGAATTTTGGAGTTCCACAAATGAACATCTCAGAAAATATCGTATCAGATTCACTTTCAGGTAAAAAAATCTTCATTTTTGGAGTTCACAGTGAATTTTTTAATGTTTCATGAAATTTGTCGACACGCTCTACCCACGAAACTCTCAAACTAAAAGTGTCGAATATCTTTGTTGTCAATTGCTATTGTTATTTAAATACGATTTCTTAATTTAAATTCACGGCGCAAGCTAAACAATGTTGTTCACATAATGCTCGAGATAAGCATAGTGCAGCAAATTCATGAGTCTGGTGCCATGAGGTGAGTATATAATTTAGACACGTGAAAAAGAGAGTCGATGTGGCGCTTTTACATGTTGCCCTACATTGCATAAGCGAGAAATTAATTTTAACTCATACAAGTGCAAAGCATTCATTAATGTGTGCTAGAACACGTCACCATTTTGATGGAAGAGAATGTAACAAACAAACAGATAACAGGGGGCGGCAAAATGACACATTTGTAGATTAGGTTTAATGAAGCGGAATAGAGTGAAGAACGGAAAATGTGTTTACGAAACGAAGAAAAGGAATAGAAAAATATAGCATTGTATGTACATTTTTGCCTACAAATGCATCAGATCATTTTGCCGCGTCCTGTAAAGCAAAGCCCCATGTTGCACTAAAAAAAAGTTCTATCACGAGTATTTTAGTCTAAACAGGAAAGTGTAGACTTGATATTTTTCCTGTGGAGGATTAATGCCAAATTTGACTTAATACAACAATTAAACATTTTTCTTCGATATAGTTTGCAGAGATACATACTTCTAACAACAGGACACTCGTGACGATATCCAAGCAGATCTAAAAATAAATGGCGCTCTCTTTCAAAACTGCAACATCGTTCAGCTTTTTCTAATCAGATTTCAAAGCACTAAAACCATTGAGTAAATGAAACATAACTTGTATAACACCATTGATACATCAAAACACTATGTATCTGGTACAGAAACACTTGTCTTTTAAAGCTAATTATTAGTAGTGCCAAGACTATTTATATCTCTTGCACATCCGTGAATGAAAAATATGTAGAATGATTCAAATGGAAGATTAAACACTTCAATCTTTTATTAATGCATGGCGCAAAAAGTAATCGAATATCCCACAGTCATTAGTCTAAAGAATCATTCGTTCATAGAACAAATATAATTATACACACACATGGAGTGTTCTCTGCTGCGTGCATTTAACATACATAGTAATATACGAGTATGTACTTTCATACCCATTGCATAACCACCGATTATTCGTGACGCACTAATAAGAACAACAAAACACTAGACTTACTGCATTGACGTATCGGAAGTGTTCGTATAAAGAATAAAAATAGAAAGCAAAACTAAGTTCTTAGTTATACAAGGCACCTTACGGGTCAGAATAGCATCCGCTTCTGTCAACTGGAAGCTCAGCTTACCTTCTCTGGCTTCTTCCATTTCTCCTCGAAGTCTTCCTTTTTGCTCTCCAGAAATTCTCTGACTGTAAAGAAAAAGAAAACACGAGTTAATACTAAAGCATACACGTTCAGTTCTAGAGTTGAATGAGCTATTAGAAAATCAAGGTTTAATGATTTACAGGAATATGTGCGAGCGTACTGTAAGATATGATTTTCATGCACAGGTGCAGTATATATTTACGCTCCAATTCCGTACACAAGGATGGGAAATTGTAGAGAAGTCGCAGAAGAAAACAGGAAAGTTAAATTCATCTATAGATATTCTACAAAAATCATAGCTTTCCACGTACTTTCCAGACTGCGATTTGAAATGTGGAGAAATTCCTACTTAAATAACCTCATTGTAAACGATCGGGACACACTCCGTAAAATGAAGCGTTTTGATTCATAAAGATTACCTCGAATCAAAAATATTATCGTAGCGAAATACAAGAAAACCACGACTGCACTCTAGCAAAGACCTGCAAAAAATTGAGCCTCTTCCTAGAAAGTACAAGGGCAAAAAACGATACAGTTCTAAATTTTCGCAACTCAAAAACAAAATTAGTAACTGTGTCCGTACCGGTGATAGTGCATAGGCGGTATCTCGCTCAGGGCACGTCTAAACAACACAACATTGCCTTGGGTCGCTAGCTAGTGTTACTCTCTATTACATAGCATACTCTTTTGAGAGTTTTTATTTCTGCCTAACACCGAATAAGACCTCGAAAGAGTGATGGGTAACGATTTAAATGCTTATTCTATTACCTCTTGAAAAGAAATAAGAAGTTCCGTACTAACTAGATGACACCTGACTCGCGAACACAAAAAGCCGCTAACACACTAAGAATTCGTATTAAAATCAAGGTGTTTCTACAAGGACCATCGGAAAATTCAACTACTGAAAATCCTACGCACGAAAACATAAACAGGACAGTTTCCGGAATGAGAAAGAACCAACTTCACAGGTTCAGCGGATGATTATACGTGGAACAGCCAAAAGAATGCATCAAATAGAAGCAATACTAAACACATATTGCATTGGAGTAGAAAAATTAGATGCAACGAAACCAACGTTAAATAGTGCCAGCCACTACAATAAATAGAGCGTTCACTAATGCAGGTGCCTGTGGTTATTTGTACTGTACGCCTGCCTACACCGCCCCTGTGGACTCAGAAGTGCCAGCACGCTTATCCATGTTCCATCCTCAATAAAGCGTTCTAAAGTAGCTGAGAAATTGTAGAGAAGTCACAGAAGAAAACAGGAAAGTTAAATTCATTCATGGATATTCTGGAAAAATCATAGCATTCCATGTACTTTCCACACTACAACTGGAAATGTGAAGAAATTCATACTGAAATAACATCATTGTAAACGATCGGGATCGTACTCGTAATATCGTAATTCAAATAACCTCTTCTTCATTGCAAAAAACTTCTGGACGAAAAAATTAAATGGAAGACATTGTCTAGACACCCAGTAAATGAAAACAAATGAAATATGTGTACAAGAGTACGAAATTAATCAGGATTTTGAGTAGCTTGTCCCACAACAGTACAAGCGGCAGCGTTCGTCCACGAGGTGCTCAAGCGTTTAGCATCCTGCAGGCAAATGAAAAGAGCTACAAAGAGCCGAAACTGCCCCATTATCTGCGTTGTTGTAATGGCTGTGGTATAATCAGACAATAGCGCACACGGATACAATTGCAAGCGCTAATGCTGGCCACGGCGCCCGGACACCAGTAATACCGGCATCATCATTAACGTTATTACTACTTACTCTACTATCAGGTGTACAAAGGCTAACATGGCCTGTAATTGTCATGATACGGATATCGAAGCATGTTGCCCTTTCACGCGGGTTATTGACGAGCGAGAAGGATGATAGAAATACGAGCAATGAAATAACCGGAAAATCTTTCAATAATGGTTTCAATCTGCCTATTTATGAAAGAAATGCAATTTTAGATTGCAGTGTGAACTTTGGAATTTCGTAATATATGTACTATATTTGAAGCCCTATGGCTGAAACAATGTTTTTCATAACTACGAAATGTATCAAAAAATTATAGTAGTACAATATTTCTTAATGTGATTTCAGAGTACGTAGGTTGTAGTAAAATACACATTAATTTCCACAGAAACATCATAACTACAACCTGAACAGTAAAATTAAATACCAGCATTTCTTAACTTATCACTGACTCGAATGATATAACGCCAAGACACAGGGAAAGCTGAGGGTTTAAGAAAACACGAGCGTTTGTCTAGTGAAGCTCAGAGATTTATGTGACCAGTTTAGCGGGAGCGTTAACCTGACCAAATCCCCAAGGACGTCTATTAACTAAACCTACAAACCAAGGTGGAAATATCATGTCGGATACGGTCATGTTGTGTCGTAAGAACAATTAGTAAATCTAGTAACAGCTGCACACCTTTAAATTAGATGCCTGTTGACTTAGTATCAGGAAACATCACCCGAGTGACAATTAAGCTATAAAACAAAATCTTATAAATAAGGCCACACAATACTGACACCACTCGTCGTCGTCTTTGGACAGGAGGGAAGATGGTTTGAACTTTTCAGAAAATGTCGACGCCCAGTGAAACAGCAGCTTGACACCGGACACAGGCTCGCTGTCGCACGACAATTGGCGACTAGTCTTACGACTGTTAGCGACACTAGGCGGTCGACTATTCACTCGACTACTGAGGCGACTGGAGGAAGTACGACTCGCCGATTTCGAGCGCCCCGACAAAATGCTCGATAACGGATGCTGCAGGCGGCTCGATACACTTTCTACCACCCTCGATATGTGAGAGGAAGATTTGTTGCTGTGTTCGGAGTCGGGCTGCGTCACAGCCGCAGACTTGGAGGAAGACTGCGACGAAGAGGTTTGCGACTGAGACATGGATTCTGAGGGACTGGAGTCTCGACGAGGCATCGAAGTGACGTTCTTATCGTCAGGGGAAGGAGGTTCAATTCTAGGGAGACTTTGGTCGGTCTCGGTCGAGTTGTTTTCCTCGGAATCGTCGGGTATCGCTGGCTCACACTCTTCGTTTTTTATTTCTTCAATGTTTTCATCGGAATCTGTGCCACTGCCGTTTGTTAGTGATGAAGGTTCACTTTCACCAGTTTTGGTGAGTTCAGCCACGGATGGTTTTGAGCTCATTAGCATTTTTACGGAGCTTCAGTTCAGAACTAGAATTCAAATCAGATTTAGAAATTAAAACCGAGCTTCAAAAGAATGATGTACTAGAACTTCCTGATAAATGTTGCGTCGGAAACAATGGAAGTTCAACTATGTTAAATGAAGTAAAATTATTTTATGTTTTAAATAAACAGGCTCAAAACTTAGAAACTATCGAATTATTCACGTAAAAATGAGTGTTAAATGAAATATATCGAAAAATTCATTAAGCATCTTTAAAAAATAAAAAATTATTATTCGTTGAAAATTTTGTAGAGATTATAATAATAGTCATTAAAAAAATTCTTTAACCACGGTTCCACTCAATTTCGGCTATCAGAGTAAAACTGGAAAAAAATTCAGGTTAAATGGTACATCGAGAGTGGAAAATTTCGATCTCTTTAGCACAGCCCGCAGGCTGACAAACTACATAAGTGTTACGAAATTGCGAAATTACACGAATAAATGAACAAAAACGGAAAGACTCGTGCGCGAGGTCGGTTGTAGAGTACGACTGCCACACAGCGAGTCAGAAAACAATTGAAATGATAAAGCCTGCCCAACTACAGAGTTGAACCCGTAACCGACTCTTCCAGTAAGCATAACGCGCTTTAAGTAGTTATTCAGAGTATATTCTACTGGAGAGCACTTATTTCTTTAGGTGCACTGACGATAATAGTTTCAATGTGAGTTATAGCTCAATAATCTTGCGGTCACCGAGGAGAAAAAGTTTGGGATAGCTTATATTCAATCACAACGTTTTATTGATAAATAATAAATTTTACTCATCCTAACACGGTCTCTATGTATTCCCGCATCATGAGGTCGATTGCTACGCATACACAACACAGAAAAATTGTCTGCAACTTCATATTTAATATCACTGGATCCTTCTTTTACGCTGACCTTTATCAAAGTTGTAACACCTCGTTTGATTTTAATGGTATATTTGCTCATAGAATGGTAATCTTTGGAATATAGTACTGAAATGTCTGAGACGCTCAAGAATAGCTCAGATAGTTTTTCACGCGGCAGAAAGTTTCTCCGAGTTATTCTGATTTAGTTTTCAAATATTGAACACAGATCAGTTAACGGAGTTCTAGGCTATTTGAGGTAAAAAAGGCACGATATTGATGTGATTTTGGAACCGTGGGATGCCTCGGCCACTTCACGATCATTAGATCAAACAATTGAAGAAACAGTCATTCCAAAATTGAACAGCTTTCCCAGGTCGTAAACCATTAACTATGAACAAATACGTGGTCCAGAAGCACAGAAATAGTTTTCGAAAAAAAGGCGCTCGTAGTACGGATTTAAACAACTGTTTTACAAGCACTGAGTTATCTTGAGTGAAAAGATTGTTTCATCACACAGAACAGTCGCACTTCTTTGATGGTTCACGGATCAAAACACGGACTCTTCGAATAGTAGGGAATAATTAACAGCAATGTGTTTTTTGAAGCACCACATCAACTTAGGAGTAGCGTAATTGAGAGAAGAAGAGGATAATCGAAGATCAGAACACGGAAACTTGGAAAATGAAAAGGGGACACCTAAGCCAAAACATCGAACACGGGAAGAACGATTCAAGTGATTTGCTATTTTCAAAGCAATAATAATTTCCATGCCATGCCAATTTAGCACACTTATCAAGCACTGTATTAATTCCGGATCAAATAACAGACCATTCACGAGAACAACGATATAGCAGTGAACATTGCGCCGAGTTCAATACACATTACTCCGTTGGTGTCTATCGTGAACCGTGTTCCTCTCAAGCACAAAAACCAACCCAGAATGTTCAACTTTCGAGTCTTAAAAGCTCTTCAGTAAAGAAGAAAGTCGCACCCTCACCATAGCACTGATACCGATGTACTGGCTCATTCGAGAGCGGGCAACCCACAGTGGGTTACCCACTCCGTCCGTGCGCATATCGCCACGGGGGGCACAAGGGTAGCGGTTCTGTACCTTTTTGCACTCGTGAACTTTGTACGGCTGAACTCCATTCATGAACAACTACTGCTTATCTAAAATGGTAAGCTGTGTGGAATTATGTACTTCAGTAAGTACAATCCTCGTTCGTGTCCACATGCTCGTAATACCTGGCGAAGAACTAATTAGGGCAAAGGGACTGCATTCTTTGGCGTTCGGTCTTTCGTTCGCGCGTTGCATTGTTTACAACACTCGTCTTTGAGGTACGACACTTCTTTAAAAGCACATCGAACAACAGTTCAATGAATGTCAAAACGTTTAAACTTGAGGCATTAGACCTGCCGGGATGTCTGCTGAACAGCGCTGTTGCTTACGAACTGAAGAAAAACACAGTCATCCAAAACTGACCAACTGAATGCATTTTTTCTCACATAGGAGGGGCAATACAAAACCTAAACGGACTCATTTTGTCGCTGTACGCAAATACTTGGATAAGCATTGTTTAAAGCACGCCTCAGCAACATAAACAATATCGAATTCAATGTAGAGATGATTTCTAAAAACAACCTGATTGCGAGAAAACGAATATTTGAATAAAACAAGTGAGTTATCTTCTTTCATTGAGTCCAGAATAATACTTTCGATTTTAAGTAAAAAAGATAGTAACTTTATTATCAATTTACGTAAGTCAGCAGATACGGAACAACAATTTCTCCAGCAAACGCACACAACACCCAAACAGAACCCCAAATTCAATGGGCACAGGACTAATAATTTAGAAACCTGATAGCCTAATCATAAAGTTTGCAACGCTGAAGATGAAATTTGAAATACATACTTGACATAACAAAACTACTGTAAAATTATCCTATCTTTGGTATGCGGTAATGAAGAGCAAGTAATCCTGTTTGACATTTGTTCATGGTGGGTAATTGTTAAATTAAAGTTTCCCCAGTTAGCATGCATAACAATCAGTGACAAGTACCGTTGAGCAGCTACAGAACACTCATAATGTGGTGACCGTGAGTCAAGAACACTCATAATGTGGTGACCGTGAGTCAAGAACACTCAATGTGGTGACCGTGAGTCAAGAACACTCATAATGTGGTGACCGTGAGTCAAGAACACTCAATGAGGCAACAACGCTCATTATCGCAACAGAACACTCATAATGACAACAACGCTCATTATCGCAACAGAACACTCATAATGACAACAACGCTCATTATCGCAACAGAACACTCATAATATGACAACAACGCTCATTATCGCAACAGAACACTCATAATATGACAACAACGCTCATTATCGCCACAGAACACTCACAATATGGCAACAACGCTCATTATCGAAACAGAACACACAATATGGCAACAACGCTCATTATCGCCACAGAACACACAATATGGCAACAACACATTATCGCCACAGAACACACAATATGGCAACAACACATTATCGCCACAGAACACACAATATGGCAACAACACATTATCGCCACAGAACACAATTATTGAACTGGAGCGCCCGCACACAAAAAACAACATCGTCAACTTTTAATTCATGACACTCGATACCTGGCAGCTTAGCCTCAACAAAGTCGCTTCATAACTGTATGAAACTTAATTAAGGCCGCTTCAAAACTGTAGCCTCGGCACACGTTTTCTTTTAAGGAGCTCACAGTTATACAAAATGAGTGGAAATTTCCCAGCGTACGCACGATACCGCGCAATAACACGACTAAATACTGAGCAGTTCACAAGATTTTGGACTCTGAAGACATAGTTCCGTGCTGGGTGACATGAACAACAAGTTAATGAAGATCAAAATCAAATAATATCTTTTAAATTTGCTGGAAAATAGCCTGAATACCAGCAAAGCGTGTTAAAACCAAAATTTTTGCACCCATGCACTAGAAGCGTATTTCAACTGTGGTAGTAAATACTTCATGAACTCGAGTATTTACAGGGTGAAGCGAACATAAAAGGTAACGTAAATATTGGGGCGTGAAGTTGCTTGCACAAAGCACCGGTCATCAAAACCTGAGAATGAGGGAGAGATATGAAAGGAAAAGTTCAAATAAAATGAATTCACATTTTTCCTTGAAAAAAAAGTATCTGTAGAATTAAACCCAAAATGAGAACATACGAAAAACAATAGTCAAACGAAAGCGATTAGATCACTGAAACATTTTTCGGCCTTGACGTAACGAAAAATAAATAAATAATAGCCTAGTATCGCAAACTTACCTTCGAAGGAGTACTGAAGAACTTATGCGTACCCTCAAGGAAAGGAAATAAGTACTTGAAGCCCCGGCATAACATTTAGTATGGCATGCAGGAACGAGGGAGCTCGTAACTCAGGTTGCAGCTCCTAATACGGGAATTGCAGTCGTTAGGAAAGGGCAATTCGCTAAGGTTATCCTTCACTACCCAAATGTGATGAGAAGTGTTCAAAACAAGTGCACTATCTCTTAAACACTGAATCTATCAATAGATGATTCCTGTAGAAATATACATATACAAGGCGCGGCAACACAACATCCTTTTTAAAAGTGCTTTGCTTCGAAAAAAAGGAAGTTGTGTTGCTGATAGTTGTTGTGTATAGCTGATACAGCCCAACTATCACAGAGATCTTTTCGAAACTCCCCAACAAAGGAATTAAACAAGAAAGAATTTTAGTAGTTGTAAAAAGAATATTGTGTACTTTGTAATGTACGATTTATCATGAATAGTACGCTAAAGTATTAGACCGGAGGGGCATATTTACATAAAGTTCAACAAGTTAATAGTTTTGGATGAATAACTTTAGGTTCAAAATGTCGATCAACGAGATAAGAACTTATGAAACTACAATGATATGTGAAGTTCTTTTGAAATACACACTAAGGTCAGACAACATGGAGAAACTTGCCACCATAAAATTCGTTAAATGACGAAATTATTAGAGTAAAATGTTAGCAATGCTAAACAACCCGGATTTAAATTATCATTTGTGATGCACTAACATGACATCAAGAAGCGTTACATTCTCTCTAGATACTACATGAAGTTTCGCTTGCGTTTAACACGTTGACTCCGAAGTGGTACGTATGTGTACCACTGAAGTTAGGTTCTGTAATTTTTTCAGATCCTTCCAGTGACTATGCGTACAAAGTGAAGATTTACACCAGTCAGGCAATCGGAGGCAACGTGTTAAATCCGGATGCGTGCTGGATAGTTGATCAATAGCAAGTTTTTGAATACAGGTATCATCAGGTACTCGTGGAGATCCTAGCTAACAAGAGATGAAACATTATCTGGCTTCATATGAGTCATAACTCTCAAGACGAGTTTCTACTTAGGAAAGTGCAAACGCACTGGATTATTTGTTGTGTATCAAGTTACTCAAAAGAATAACACTAGAGATAGTTCCTTCTTAATTCCGCATAGGGCATAACAAATACTGGGTCGGCCTTAATTTTGATGGAAAATTCCGCGTAGGTTAAACAAATACTGGATCTAACTTAACTTTTGAGGAAATTCCGCGTAAGCCAAAACAAATGCTGGGCCTACCTCAATTTTTGAGGAAATTACGCAAAGGCCAAAACAAACTGGGTTTACTTGCACTCTACATGAACGCCTACAAGAAAGAGTTTGGATCCAACCCAACTCTCAAATTTCAAAACTTTATTAAAAACCCCGAGTGGCCACACAAAAACGAAGAGGGGCCTGATGCAAGGTTGCATGCACGCGTAAGAGTCGCCAGGCGGCTCAAAGAGAGCACATTGTGGGGCTGTTAGCTAAAAAGCTCGGTGACACAAGGGCAGTACGGCCAAATGGTGCCATATCACGGGACTCATGTCGTGCACAGGTGTGCTCTCGCTCTCTCTCTCTTTCTCCTCGTCGTGAGCAACACCTGCTCATAATACGGTGCTCGCTATATCAAGGCTAGGACCATGTGAGCGTAACACAAGTGTGCTGGTTCATGTAGTAGCCCAATACTCAACAGGCTACCAGCTTCTCCCAAACGAGATTATCAGTATTAAGGCTAGTAAAGCACAATCATGGGAAAATCGGAAAAATGTTCCCAATATCAGAAGGGAAGCTAAAATCTAACTCGTCACCACAGAAGAAGAAGCTTGTCAGCACTCTGACTCCCGAGTCAGTCTAGCTGACTCCTGAGTCAGTCTAGCTGACTTCTGAGTCAGTCTAGCTGACTTCTGAGTCAGATTCTTGAATCTATGAATGAAGTTTCAGTGTGCATGAGTTAGGTTGCAGCTCATCAGAATTACACACTCCAATCAATTCTCGTCCTGAATACGAAGTCTTTCACAAGAAATATTGTAACATTCATTTAAGTTAGCACTCAAGATACGAGTGTGGACCAGCCATGTTAGAAGCCGTATTATACTATCGTAATCAACTCGCCCGCAACATCAAAGTTAATTCCATCCGCCACAAATTAACTTCTTATATCTGCAAGGTACTCCTCGCAATGCCAATAGCAAATCAACGTTGAGTGTTTGGATAAAACACAACGTACTTCACTGATGATGCTGTTTTAACTCATGAAAAGCACACAAAAAAGTTCAAGAGATGAGACACTCGCGAGTGAGGCAGTGCTCCATTATCTCATCTCTGCGAGGGAAAGAAGACACTCGCAAAAACACTGACATTCACAAGGGCTTCACACAATGAAGGTTAGCATCGTCAGCAGACAACAGAGTTGGCAAAGTGGTCTACTATTGTGAGTGTAAAAGACACGCTGGTCCGCTAATCTTTGAACATACTGTCAGAAGCAAACACAAGTTCAAGACCTGGACTGATAACCCGATGTCAAAATGACAGCTTAACAGGCATTACTGAGCATAATGGAGTAGCAATATCTGTCCTAAAGACCAATCTGCTCACCGTGTAATACACCAACTGAAAAGAAAAAAAGACAAAACCTAGAGGTTCACGGTAACTGGTAAAATCATGTTGAATCACATCACTTTTAACATACGACTGTTTGATAATTTTTGTTTAAATTGTGTACTAGAAATTCACAATGAATGAAAGTCAACTTTAAATTCAAGTATCAACTGTCAACTGGAACACAATTTGCATGCCAAAGCTCCTAATCAATAATGCATGTATGACTTTAAAAATCCTTAGGTGCAGAGAAACGAAGTCACCTCAATTAAAGCAATTTAGAAATATTTAAAAAATAATATGGATTATCTCCAGGAAACGGTTCTCGACCTCAAGGAATAGCTTCTAAAGTTCCATCACAATGTACGCCGTACATCTGATTTGTAACTGAACATTTAAATTCTGTTTTTTAAAATCATACAAGCGTAGCTTTATAACTTCATTTGTTTACAGAAGTGATTTAGATAGGAACTAAATTACATCATAACAAAAGAACGGTCATGAATCCAAAGTACTGCTTGCCTTATTATCACCATAAACAGACCATTGCCGTTCCTAATGTACATGAAATGTTAATGTTTTCAATCCTATATCCTAAAAACTTAGTTCAAAACCAAATGCTTAGAACATATTATAAGAGATAATTTACGTAATACTTCGTCCAATCAAAAAATTACTTGTTCTTTGCACGGTTAACATTGTTCTCGAGTTAACGCAAACCTGAAGGCATCTTATGGCCACGCAACAAAAACACTCGAGATACCAAGACGTTTGAATTAAAGGTACAATATCTTCTTCAGATACCACCACCTAAATAAATGTACGCAACCGAAAGCCGTCCAGAGTTTTGGCTCAGATGTACATCTGATCACATGCCTGCCAAAGCACACCATTCAATTTTCAAGTCCAGAGCAAGAAAACATGGGAGCACCTACAAGTTTATACCAAGTTGCAACTGAAGCGTAAATAGGAAGGCCTGCCTCTTGACTTAAATAGAGCATGGTCTCGTCACATGCATCCCAAATTTGTTGTGCTCGTGGTCTACATCGGATGTATTCCTACACAAGCATACAAATTTCAATCACCGATAGTAAGTACATGATTTGGCAATGGTTTTTCCTGAAATCCCCCAGCATTATAAAAGCAAATAACCGCTAGCTAGCAGATTATAACACTTCCTTTATTCGTGTGCTATCAACGTTGAAGCTCGAACATAAACAAATCACGCGTTGTTGGCACATGCTGCAGCATAGAAAAGGTGCATTAACATAAGAAGTAATGAAGAACGTATCTCTTCTGAATTCTCAGTTCCTTGACTTACTATCACAGCGATCCTGCTCCATAAAAGCGCTGTCGCACTAGACGTCACATTCAAGTAAATGCAATTTACTTTGCTGCCTGCTGCTGTGCAGTTCAATTAACCATGTGACTCCTCGTGGTTGATCCCGTTCAATGTCAATAATTCACTTGAAGTATGCGTTTAGTCAAGGAAATGAACGGTGTAAATAACCGATTTTATACGCTCTCTATTCCTCACAAAGTAAACATGAGTGAAGAAATAAATGATTTCACTGTTGATACGATCAGCAATGCAGTGCTCCACAAGGAAAATTTTGAATTCTTGAAGCATCAATAATACCAGCAACGTATATTCCGCACAGCAGAGGGAACTTAAGAGCTAAACAGGGACACCTACAACAATGCTAAAAAATCACCAGACGAGTGGACGTAATTTGAATTTTTAATCGTAGTTCAAGTAAGTTTTATCAATATTAGTAAACACGGTCGATCAAACTAATTAAAATCACTTTCTAAATTTGTTCAACTTATTCTTAAAACTTTATTCATGAAATATTCAAGCAAAAGCTAACACTTCTTTACGAGAAGAAAAATATTGAATGAACTTCACGTGGTGAACCCACGTGTTCATAAATATATCAATATTATCAGCCTGCAAATTGTGAGGACAGTCGCACTGAAGTCGCCATCTCATGTTGTCTTGACACGTCAAGGCTTGTTAGCAGACGTAGCCTCATGCAATGCAGGAGCCCTGGTCTCCTAGTACTGTAAATCAGCAGAATTATAAGCCAGAAGACAGATTTATACTAGGGAGTAGCCGTTGCAGTGTCTCTTCTATAACACAAAATGCCATACGTACAAAATAATTCATTAGTGTTATTTGTTGACAGGTCTTTTATTAACGTATAACATAGAGTGCCATAAGTGTATAATAATTCGATGAACAATAGCTCTCTAAAAACAGGTAAATAAAGAACACTCCGAGCTATTTCACGAGGTAAAATCTTTAATGCATACCAAAAGTTTCAAGCAAATTCTATCATCATCCTCACTTTCCTTTTTATATTTAAACAAAGAACAATAATTTTAATTTGTACAGGGAAAAGAACTAACAACAAAACTCAAGCATTAGTGACAGGATGACAAGCCAAATAGGAACGATGACACTTGAGTACTAAATCTATCAGAGGAAAACAACACCATCGAATTAGGGAAGAAAATCCTCAAAAAAATGGAACACCAGGCATACGAAGACGCTCAGTATCGTCACTCTAGGAGTCTAGGTCGAGGAGAGTGTCCAAGTCTGCCTAGTACATAGGCCGGACACGTCAGCGTGGATCTCCATGCTATTCTCAGCAGAATTATTTCCGAGTATCCTGTACAAGCATATCTCAAAACAAAAGTACATTTTCACCTTCAAGATGAGGTATCAGTGATTTTCTATCGATGACATATAATTGATTGGAACTGCATCTCGCAGATACTTGACAATCACAGGAAGTAAAGAACAGTTCACAACGAATACAGCAAGGATGAGGGCTACTCTTGTTCGGCCTGTGATAAACGCACTTTCAGGCACTCACAAAGAGCGTATCATAAAATTGAACAGAAAAACAACTGACATTAATCAAAGTAAAGTTACTTAATAGACGGAGTTTCGCTAACGTACTTCCCAAATGTAAAGATTACGAATCTTAACAAAAAAGTGATCACTTGTATTAAAAATCTAGCATGATATCTCAAAATTCTTTTTTTCACATAGTGGGACGTTAAGAAACACCGGACGTTAAAATTTTCAATAAATGACAGTTACGATTTACACTCCCAAATGACTTTTTCAGATCGTTCATGAAGACTTCAATAAGCAATTCAAATTTTATTTTTATAACTAATGCAGCAGCTGAGAACATGCAACTTTAAAACGTATCTAATGACATAGCTCGAGGCCCACGGTTAGTTTGAGCCGAAATCGGTACACTTTTTCAAAGTACAGAGTGCGGAACATTTCTTTTTTCAAAGGAAGTTCTTTTCATAATAAGGACGTTATGTTGACGCACCCTGTAGAACCACCTGAAATTGTAACAATTCTGTGATAAATCATACCAGGACGTAAATTTTAACAGAGAGACGCAAACGCGCTGACAGAGAAGATAAAAATAATTTTTTACAAATTTGTCCCTCTTGGAAACCGATTACGACCACTGTTTTTTTTTTCACCACATCCATGTATGGTGGAAATGAACACCCTGAGTGCTGGAGAAACTTGGACTTGTGATCACAAGCACTAGCGTGGCTTTCCTTGCTCTTCCGTAACAGATTGCATTCCTTGGCAAAAGTAATCCATTGAGACGAGAAAAAACAAGATTTTAAACAAATACCACGGAGCTTTCTTTATTTTTTGGGGAGGCGAGGCTTTAACGCTACACAAAACGACAGCTTTTAGACGCCACAACTTCGGCTAGCAGGACCATAATTCACTTATTCGGTCACAAAAAGCAAGGAGAAAAAAAGCTTACCGGCCATCAGCCAATTGTTGAGCCCTGCATTCGCTGCAAACCAGAACTGAGAGCGGAAGATGTTTCACCTACTTGAAATGAGGGCAAATTAACTGAAAATAAAGCATGCTCTGTTCTTAAGTCAAGAATTATTGCATCCGTATTTCCGAAAGGATGAACGTAATAAAATCAGAGTGTCAGCACCCGAAAAAATATCGCATGATTTTAAAACTTCTCGCTTGTTTAGAGAGAAAATCGGTCATGCGTAACTTTTTTTCCGTTGAAATTACTCAGTATTGGCTATTCCATAGGAATTATTCAGAGAACTTTTGAACTGTTTAGCACAAGCAGATAGCAGCTGGGAACAATGTTTACCTGTACAATTAACTGGTGAGCAAGACACGTGTGTTAGTGCAGTGGACGCGGGTGTCAGTGCAGTGGACGCGGGTGTTAGTGCAGTGGACGCGGGTGTTAGTGCAGTGGACGCGGGTGTTAGTGCAGTGGACGCGGGTGTTAGTGCAGTGTAGGCGGGTGTTAGTGCAGTGTACGCTGGTGTTAGTGCAGTGGACGCGGTTGAAGCACTATACGTGCACAAGCGTTCTTCTCGATATAGAGTTGGCAGCTGTAAGCATATGACACTGCAGCTATACAGAACTCACTTGACAGCTGCACAGCACCAACATGGTAGCCAAATAGCTGTTGCAGCAACAACAGGTACACTTGACAATGATGTTGCGATTATATTCTAGGAACTTTGATGCCAAATAGTTGTGATTTTTTAGGAACGTACGAGAAATTCTTCAGAACATTTCGTTCCCTAAATCATAGAAGATACTGAGACCAAGTCAGTGTTGATGTAAAATGCGGTGAGGAAAATACTTTTTGGAAAGAAGCCAAAGAGGCAAGGGTAACTTGCCAGGTTCTAAGGAGAGAAACGTTCCCGATACTTCCCACATGATTCCTAGAAAAAAAATATACATTATTTATGCATATGTATATCTATATATAGCGTAGGGACAGCAACTCACGTTGAAGGGCACACGTGCTTCAAGCTCTCCAAATTGTTATGAGAGAAAACAAATGACAAACTTAAATAAAACAAGATTTCGTGCATTTAAGAACCAGTATGATTATATTATGAAATTATGTTAACAAATAACTAACAATACATGAGAGCGTCATTAACTAATCAGCCAATAACATTACACAAATAAAGAAAATTCTTGCATTAGAGAAGAATTTCATTTGGAAAATGTCAAGCGTACCATAAGAAGAGCAAGAAGTTTTGTTATACTACGTCCTAGTCATACGCTAACAAGGTCAAACTGTTCATCTTTGTGCTTTTATGAATATTTTGGAGACAACAATTTAGGCAGATTATATTTTGTTCAAGGACAGAGTCGGACAAAGTTGCTATAAAATTTTCAACAGCGTCAATGCAATTTACTGAAATAGAGCTAACGAGTACAGCGTATTTTAAACGCATACTAAGAAGTCCTCAACAAAACTGAGCGCGCTGCATGAACTGAAGCAGTGTAATACAGGGAAATGCAAGAGGCAAACACTGGTCTCGTTCAGTGATCCGCTCTAGAAACTGTAAAATACGTGCACTTGAACATGATCAAAATAACCAGAAGACGTCAGCAGGTAAACAGGACAAACTAGAACCAGGAACACTTAAACACAGCAACGCTTTTACACGAGAGGGCCGTGCTTTTTTTTGTGTGAGCGGTCTCACAGAAACCTCGTGACAGAGCTCCCTGAATTAGTTAAGAAGTCGCAGCGCTGCACGATTATAGTGAACGGCTTGAAATAACAAGCACCAAAAAAACTGCCACGAACGGCCGGGATGATGTGAAGTCGGTGAATTTTTCTAGAAAATCTTGAGCTCGGATGCTGCGCACCTGCGTGGAAGATGGATTTTTTATTGGTTTTTATTAATATTACCTCGAGTCGATCATCGTGACTACGCCTACACACGTTCAGAAGGTGAAGGTGACGAGTAATTGGATCAGAAGCATGCACTTAATGCATTAATGCACCGCGGAAAACGAGTAAGAATTAGCTCGAATAAAGACTATGAAATAAAATCGCAAGTGCGTAAAATAATGAAATATTTTTCTCGCTTGCCAGAACATTCGTTATCTGGACTGTGGATGGTTTCACATTAACTAAAATAGTTCGCAAGAACGTTAATTCATGAATTAACGGACAATAACAAAAAAATCATTCACACAGTAACTGAATAACGAAGCGCTTCAGTTAAACTCGCGTCTATTTTACACACAACAAATAGGACGGACCGGAAACACGTTTATAGGAACACCAACGTTCATAAAGCAAGCCCATCTTTTACATACGGACGACGTTGTAGTGAAATCGAATGATGTTCCAGGAAAAAAAAATGTCAAACAATTTGAAAGAAAATCAAAATCAAGATACTAAATCCGGACTACACCTAGTAGTAAACAAGATATATTATAAACACTAATAATGATACTTAATTCTTAATAATAAATACACGCTAACGCTAAAGCAAAGAGCGTCAGACGCTTTGGTGCCAAAGCCCACATCCATCTCTGTCACCGTGACTGAGTGAACAGCTTAGCCACATCATTAAACTGTGCCACAGAAATACAAAATGCATTGTGAGAGAACTCAATGAATACTGTGAACAATAAAAACTACCCTTGAAATAGGAATATATCTTTTCAATGTGATGTTGGAAGAAGAACATTAATGTGATGTTGGAAGAAGAACATTAATGTGATGTTCGAAGAACATTAATGTGATGTTCGAAGAACATCATTAATGTGATGTTGGAAGAAGAACATTAATGTGATGTTGGAAGAAGAACATTAATGTGATGTCGGAAGAAGAACATTAATGTGATGTTGGAAGAAGAACATTAATGTGATGTTGGAAGAAGAACATTAATTTTCTTCTTGCATGATGTTCTTCTGGTTGCACTCCATGAAGGCAAGGCTCAGAGAAGTTCGTGTCTGTAACACTGCTCTTCACTTCAACTCACACAATCAATGAAAAAAAAGGTGAAATACGGCGGGAAGAATCAGAGTAAAGATATATGGGGAAGAATCCAGCATGACAGCGATTCCTACAAGAACACATACTTGTAATAAAGACCGTATGCACCTCCATTTTTTTCGATTCTCTTTTAAAAATCAAGGTACATCTACTTCTAAAATTTGACTTGTATCAGAGCATGCACGAAGTCATGTGGATTATGGAGTTAGAAGCTGCTCATATTAATGAGGAAATGTTAATTTGATGGAATGCCGACGAGGACAAACTCTTCTAGTCCTGTCCTATGTTTTTTCTAGTGCATCTATCTGTACTGTGTACTATATTGGAAATAAAGTTTTTAATGGATAATTCTTAGGACCTAGACCTGGTCTCAGACGAAATTTGTGCATCTAAAATTCGCTGGAGAGCAGCAACAACACACACACACCAATTATTAATTGAATATTACACCACACTACACAACAGTCGATATAAGAAGCACGTCCTCACATCCAATGAAAGAACAAATGTTTAACGTAGCCGTTGCATGGAGGACACACCTGAGAGCCTGTGATGAATGAACGAAGTCAACGAACAACAGGTCAGAAATAACTAATAATCTAAGAGCTAAATAAGTTCCCGTGTTCAACCATGGTCTCTCATAGGAATAGAAATATTTGGTAATGAGAGAAAAATTTGAGAACCTTAAATTTTTATTCATTATAAAACAGGTGTGGAACTCAGCCAGAAACCAAACGAAAAAAGATATCATTATTCTTCCGGAGAACACGGCGGGGGAAATTATATTTAAGAGGATAAAAATGTAGTGCAAGAGCTCGTGTAAAAAATACGAGCCGAAGAAACCTGTGGTGAGTCAGAGAGCGAGATAAAAAGTCGTTTAAAAATAGAGCAGGCGTTTGTTCATAAATACTGCATGCATATGCTCACTGGCGGTGATCACGCAGCATCAAATTCGAGGTAATTAAATGCAACCTTCATTATGAAGACAGGTATTAAACAATGGAGACTAATTAGCACATCCTCGTCCTTGTTTATCTTAACAAACAAATCTGTTAATCCTCGTGACCCACTGAGTTAGTTAGGGTCACCGGGAAGAGCGATGTCAGTAAAGTACTTGAACCCTTTCGATCTTAATGGTGTATACATATTTGTGCAAGCAATAAAACTTATATTTAAACGATAAATATGTTCATAATTTGAAAACACGACTTGTTTATAGGCAAATGGAACCATTACCAACAAAACTTGACTGAGCAAAAGTGGATGAAAAGAGTTAAAGCATTGTGTTGATAAGACAGTATGGAATAAGACAGTATGGATTAAGACAGTACGAATTACCCTCATGTGGCATAAGGAAACACACTTCACTTACGAACATGTGTTCGCTGAACAAAAATTCAAAGCTTCATCTCAAAATAAAGAAGAGTCACGAGTGTAGCGTCTGTGAGCGAAAATTGGCATAACAAACGTGAATTAATATCGTCAAAGACTGTCTCATAACTTCTCAACAACAACTCTTTCACAAACAGGATCTCTGAAACACAGAAATTCAAAATGATTAAAAACTTTAATAAACACTGAATACAATAGAACAAATCTGAATAAAATTTCTTATCAATTGCATTTGTGATAAATTTTTGAAATGGTAAAGAGACTTTGGTACATCAATGAAAACGAGTCCACGCTTGAGGCGTAAATAACTAAAACTACGTCAACAATAGACGACCGAGAGCGCGACGATTCAGAAATAGAAATTATCCACAACTAAAATTTGATTGGATGCCTGGAATAGATATTGACTGACGTGGCACCTACGTCTGAAGAGAAGACAATGGTTTCCATGAACCGAAGTTATTTATTTTGTGTTTTGGAGACTATGAGGAAACTCTTGACAAAATGGCGGCACGCGTTCAGAACTTGCAACAAAGCAGAGATAAATTTGCGTAAAAGAAGAGTTTGTGTGGGCGGTACATCCATTCACAAACATGTACAGTATAGCTTACGAGGCACTGAAACTCCAGCTGAACAATAAACCTCAATGAAAAAACTATTAAACAAAAACCTCAATGAAAAAACTGTATTGAACAATAAACCTCAATGAAAAAACTATTAAACAATAAACCTCAATGAAAAAAACTGTATTGAACAATAAACCTCAATGAAAAACTTTACTGAACAATAAAGCTCAATGAATTAACTGTATAAAGAGCGATTTCACAAACCTATAAACATGGATTGTCGAAAAATGTAATTTTTTTTAAAAAACAATGCCTTGTTACAACAATATCAAAGTTTGCGACTTTCCATTTATTCTCCATCAAATGGAAATATAATAAAAAAAATGTTAACATCGTGCAAAGAGTAGGCAAACTGGAACATAGATACGACCGCATACAATTAGATAACATCGAGAATATCCAAGAAAATAGTCATCAACACAATAATAATTAACTAACAATAGTATCTAGAAATGCAAAACTCTCAGAAAAAAACATAGTAGATACATTGAATGATACCAAGTTAACATGCAGAGCGAACATACATTATGAACGTGAAATATTTAATGTTTCAATCAATAATAGAAGACAACAGGAAGAAACGAACAAAACTAAACTAAAAATACAAGACAATAAGAAACAAAGCAACATCAAAGACCACTGAGAGTAAAACAGTGAAGTGGAGTAGAACAGAACAGTAGAACAGAACAGAACAGTGGAACAGAACAGAACAGTAGAGCAGAACAGAACAGTAGAACAGAACAGAACAGAGGAACAGAACAGAACAGTGGAACAGAACAGTAGAACAGAACAGAACAGTAGAGCAGAACACAACAGTAGAGCAGAACACAACAGTAGAACAGAACAGAGGAACAGAACAGAACAGTGGAACAGAACAGTAGAACAGAACAGTAGAACAGAACAGAACAGTAGAGCAGAACAGAACAGTGGAACAGAACAGAACAGTGGAACAGAACAGTAGAACAGAACAGAACAGTGGAACAGAACAGTAGAACAGAACAGAACAGCAGAGTAGAGTAGAACAGAACAGAACAGTAGAACAGAACAGAACAGTAGAGTAGAACAGAACAGAACAGTAGAGTAGAACAGGCCAGTATAGTAGAACAGAACAGAACAGTAGAGTAGAACAGAACAGCAGAGTAGAGTAGAACAGAACAGTAGAACAGAACAGTAGAGTAGAACAGAACAGTAGAGTAGAACAGAACAGAACAGTAGAACAGAACAGAACAGTAGAGTAGAACAGAACAGAACAGTAGAGTAGAACAGAACAGCAGAGTACAAACAGAACAGTAGAACAGAGCAGAACACAACGTGACGTCATGGAAGTGCTCTACAGTGCTGTAGAGGTTCCTAAAAAACTGTTTTCAGTTCCTCACAAGAAGACGCAACGAGTTCACCTGGTCAGCCTCTGTGACCTGACGCTGTGCATGCAATGACCTAAACCTGAAGCTGTTCACGCCGCCTTCGCTGATTCTATTACACTGAGCAGCCAGGTACAATAATCAATTCCATTGAAAATCTGTACAATCTGTAGTTAAGTAAATAGTAGTTAACACCAAAATAGGTTCGTGGAAACAAATTTACATATATAATCGACTATGTATCTCCATCTTGCTGTACCCGTGGGTGTCCGTCTCTTTACTTCCTATTTAATACTGAAGAAAAATTATTGAACTGAAATCAGAACGCGTCTGCATGTATTACAAGCATTGTATTGTGGATACCAAAGGCACCGGATCACTATAAAACACGCCATTTGTTCCGTTATTAACTTTCTTCTCTTACACGGCCATGTTATCGTTAGGCAAGATACAAAATGAAAGTTCTGTATATATTCAAGAAAAATATTTTGATTCTGATGGTACCACGGTTAAAGCTAAAAAATGTATTTATTTCATAGATCATTAATTTTTTTACCTTTTAATCAAGGAATTTTAACGGGTACTATCTGGGTCACGTTATCGTTAGATAACATGCACAATGGAAGTCCTGTATATATTAATAAAAAGTATTCATTTAAAACACAAAAATTTGTCGTAAATCTTCAATGCATCTATCTGTATAATAATTTCAAATTAGTCGAATCTAAATCGTGGAATTTCCACGGGAACTGGCTAGTTCCCTCATAATTTGCCACGAATGATGACTATTTTTTAGAAATCATTCGGAATAATCTCCTTGAAGTAACTTCCCATTAGAAAGCGATTCCTCTTCTCAGGAAAACCATAACCTCAAATTTAAATTCAGTCGCAGACGAACAGCTATTCTCGGCGCAAGCTCGTTCTCAACCGTTCAGTTTGTTCATAGAAAACGCTGCTCCACTCGTAAAATATTGACCGCAAGTCTACGGAGACCACACACCTAACATCACATAAAAAAGGTAACTCAGGCACGTACGAGCATTCGTACTGCAGAAATAAATGCCACGTACGCTAATTTTGCAGGATTCTTTGTACTATTAATCCTTCATTTGGTTAGCCTGTAACAATTTTAATAGGAATCATAACGTGAACATTATTAAGAACTTGTCATGGGAAACTTGTATGATTTTGCGTTATTGAATTGACAGTCAAGCATTACTGAGCATTTCGTCTCTACATTATCAGACCAAAATAAATATAATAGTCCACTTAATACTTCCCTATTTCTTTCCAATATACGGACAACTTTTTTTTCAGGGTAATATATCGGATCATGAAGATTTATTATTAGCGCATATAATAAACATTTTTTACTTTAATTTTTGAATGGACATAACTCCTTATATTTTATAGACCATGACTTCTATGAGCAGAGCACGCACCAGCACCAGCACCAGCACCAGCACCGGCACTATTCCCACTCATCTCAAAGACTCAATCCGTACCGCTACAGAA
>VCRD01000891.1:77963-124175 GCA_006783055.1 Trinorchestia longiramus
GGACCTACACCATATTAAATTATAATTTGTTGATTTTTGAAGGTGTTTCCATTATTTTGTCCACCACCTGTAACTCCTTATATTTTATAGACCATGACTTCTATGAGCAGAGCACGCACCAGCACCAGCACCAGCACCAGCACCAGCACCGGCACTATTCCCACTCATCTCAAAGACTCAATCCGTACCGCTACAGAAATAAAACGGAACACTTTTTACGCAGATGCAGAAGAAAAATTCTGGCTCGTTATAAAACAGTGAGACTTTGATGCGATCACGATTACCTCGATGCACTAGCAAGACCCGTGTAACTGTACAGAACAGCGTTTCTCAAGCAATTATTAACTTCTCACAATAGTTACAGCATCTCAGAATCTACGAATACTTAACTTATTGAAGGGCAGGAGACTATTAAGGTTAACTACTCGATGGGGGAGGAGGAGGCATAGGATATGAAAGGTTGAGAAATGCTGGTATAAAGCGTTTGGGTTCATCTTAGAATCAACAAAGATCACATGTGAACACTTGTCAAGCCTCAATATCAACACTACACAATATTAAATACTAATATTTGCAGAGTTGTTCACTGCTCCACTTACTCTTAATGAATGTCCCTCTTGAGGAAACATGTCGAGACTTGATCGCAACAACCTCACTTTACGGTAACTTCAAGTAACACAACACAAAGTAACCCAATTTAATACGTCAACGTAACTCAATTCAACACATCAAAGTAACTCAGTTCAACACGTCAAAGTAACTCAGTTCAACACGTCAAAGTAACTCAGTTCAACACGTCAAAGTAACTCAGTTCAACACGTCAAAGTAACTCAGTTCAACACGTCAAAGTAACTCAGTTCAACACGTCAAAGTAACTCAGTTCAACACGTCAAAGTAACTTGGTGACGTAATGTAATTGAGGTAAGACATCAATATATTCGGTCAAGGGAAGTAAGTTAACCTGTGAACAGTTATGTAAATATTATTTATGAAGAACATACATCACAAGAGACGTTTTAAGTGTACACTTCAGGAACTCGTTATCTATTTCTAGATGGACAAAGTTAACAAGACTTCAAGGTTGTAAGTCACTTCAAAATTCCGAACTGCGTTTGCACAACACTCCAAACACAATGAAAGCAGAAACAAGAGTCAATAATGAAGTATTATTTTCGATACTATTATAGAAGCCTGCATGGAAATGTTCGCTAACTCGCCACGTAAATAAAAGCAACATACAGATACAGTTCATCACGGAGGATCTGGTTAAAGGCGGAGATACCAAATTGCGCTGGTGGTACAATTCTGAATTATAAGAGACAATCACGATGTACTGTAAATACAACAATGAACATATCACTGTTCATAGGTTATTTTGAGCCTCGCTACGCTTTGCATCATTTCCATTCTTTCAAAAGTAGTTCATGAGTACAAACGGTCAAGTCAACACTGATTGTAAAACGAACCAGGACTTCTTAGTCAAATAATCGAAAGGGAGAACCCCATCGTAAAATCCATCCTTCTTCAAAAGTTTTCGAAATTCTTCTTGTGCTGAATCACACGTAATATCAATCAATAACTGTTTATTGCCAAACACCAAAATGTACGTATAATTACTACAAGTGTATACTTCTCGCGAATTTCAGCAAAATTTTAAACGGAAGAGATATTTGTACAAGAAACTGATGTCCCACTCCACACGTCACTGCGTGTCTGTCTAGCGCCTTACATCAATACACACTTCAATTCCTGATCAGTGTCTCCAAATAGACACCACACTCCTTGACACTCGCTGATTCTCAAACAGTGATGCCGAATTATAAACCTGAGCTGATGATGCAAAGATCTTGGCCGGGAGAAGGAGGTCCATTGAGATCAAAACCGATGTAAATACGAACAATATTGAGGGATATTAGGATTAGTAAATAGAGCATAACATTTGCAGGTTACAACCAACAGTCGAAAACAAAACAGTGAAAACTCGAAAGTTTTGCACACTCCAATACCAATAGTAACTAATAAAATGATAATTTATTGTCATCTCAATTTAATTTTTAATTTCTAGTAGAACAAGACGGAACGATCAGCCAAATGATTTGAGCTGTTGCATTCATCCTAATCCATAAGATTAGAACTTAGAACAAGATTTGAGTGACAAGCACTTAAATCTAAGTCATGATCCGTTGGACGCTCATGAAGCGGAAAATGAAGGTCATCACCGTGATAAAAGCACAGCTCAGCGAAAGAATTAATATCGATACCGGAGGTAAGTTACGAACTCGAATTATTTTTGCACCATGGAGAAGTCGGACACAAACTCGGTAGACCAGGAATTGCGTTGTGCTTGTGTTTAATTGGAAGTTGAGGAACCGCAACATCTTCAGAGCAGTGATAGAGTGAGGTGAACAGAATAGCAAATTAACAGAGTCGGGAGGTCGAAACTGGGACTTCACTCTCAATTACTAAACAAAAAATGAAAACCGCAATAACAGGAACATGTTACGAAAATTGCAGTATCTGCCAGTAATGTATCAATCACAATGATTGCAATACATGTTGAAGATGGAGGAAATGCATATGCATGGACTATAGCTATGATTGTCACAATACTTCAGTACATTAAGAATTAAACCAGTATCCCCTAAAATATATTCTTGATTATATATACGTCCCAAACAGTCCATGGTCGTTATAACGCTTTAATGGCCATGTTCACAATAGTCACAGCACCTCAAAAACTACGTTCACAATAGTCACAGCACCTCAAAAACTATGTTCACAATAGTCACAGCACCTCAAAAACTACGTTCACACTAGTTACAACATTTAAAAGACAATGTTCACACTAGTCACAGCTTTTCAAAGACCATGTTCAGAATAGTTACAACATTTAAAAGACAATGTTCACACTAGTTACAGCTTTTCAAAGACCATGTTCAAAATAGTTAGAGAGCCACATAAATCACGACTATGTTCACAATGTTCCTACAATAATCAGGCACAGGCCAGCGGTGGTGCAGTGTCAGAACTCGCCAGATGCAACGCACCATGCATCAGTAGGTCAGAAGACTCCATAACACACAGCCCGTCCAGGCGATGTATGTATAACAGAGCGCACAACCGTTCTCAGAAACCGTGGAGTAAAAAGCACTGGGTAGCAACGAGTTAATTGAGGCAAGATCACCATAAACATGACACATTTTCTATTTTACTCTGAGTTTGGTTCCGAGCACAGATGTCATGTCCGATGGAGAAATTAACGAGTCTTTTCTATTATAGATCCCGTACTGCGTCGTAACTGCTCTCATATTGCGGAGTAAATAAGGCCATATTATTCAGAGATCAAGGTCGCACGTAACTTTTTGAAATCCACAGTATCCCTTCCTCTTTCTTTTCAAGTCCCCCTCTTCCCTGCAGCAATATTTAACTCATCCGGCATGGTAAATGTTTTCTAGTGTTTGAGATTCCTCTTCACGATCAAGTAATTGCTTTTAAAGAGTCGGAATAGGGGAAGAAACTAGTATATTTGATAATAATAGAAGGTTGGAATACAGTGAGAAACTAATGTATTTGATAGCAATAGCACATTTTATAAAGTAGCAGTGAAAAAATCTTTGCCGATGAAAGTATCACATGTACACAAAACACAGTCATATGACCATTATAATTCTGGCAATACTAACGCCTTAAAGCATAACTTCACACTCCAGAGACTTCTGATACAGATGATCCCGCTCCATTCTTAGACATCCCATCTTTAAAAATGAATTTCTCAAAGAAATTCACCTCGCACACCAAAACATTTCATTGCTAATACACTCATCCAGATCACTCAACCACTGTAGTTTGCTAATAAATCACTCAACCACTAGAGTTAACCGCCAGTAAAAATGAGTGCCAATAGAGAAGACCTGGTATTGTCGAGTCTAGTAAAAATACAACGTGATACCTTATTAGACCGACACGGAATTCCAAACATGAAACAAATGAACTTTGCATCCTTCAAACACGTGAACTAAGAAGACTGACTGCAACGCAGATTCATGTCACAAGATCTACAGAAAACATTACCACAAAAAACATCAGAGTTTAATGTGTCAGAACAATGTGTTCTCGACAATCATACTTGACTAAGAGAACTGAAAGTGGCTGTCTCGTAAATGATCAACTTTTTACTGATGTAATGACATCCTTAATACTAATAAACTTTCATGGTTTTCCCCAAAAAATATGTCTCGCATCCACACGCAAATGATACAAAACTAAAGTACTGAACCCACTTCAACACAAAACTTTGTGAGTTCGTATAAATGAAGGTATTTGTATCACAAACCCCTCACCTTTGTCACATCACTCACTTCTACACAGTGCGGCAACATAACTTCCTTTTTTTGAAGGAACTGTCTTTTAAAAAAGGAAGTTATGTTGCCGCACTCTGTGTGACCAGCGTCATCATAGACGGGCATGACAAAAGGGGCCCAGGATGCTAGACATGGTGGAGCCCAGTTGAGTTTAGCGTTTAAGTCATAACGAGAAGAATCGTCAGAACTTCAAATTTTATACTAGTTAATGTCACAAGAACAGAGATGAGGACTCAATGTCACACGAATAACGATGAGGTCAATACTCAATGTCACACGAATAACGATGAGGTCAATACTCAATGTCACACGAATAACGATGAGGTCAATACTCAATGTCACACGAATAACGATGAGGTCAATACTCAATGTCACACGAATAACGATGAGGTTTATACTCAATGTCACACGAACAACAATGAGGTCAATACTCAATGTCACACGAATAACGATGAGGTCAATACTCAATGTCCATCGTGTCAGAACACGACGTAGAAGCTCAAGCTTTGCTGAAAATGCCTTTGTTGAGAGGCAACTGAAGCTCCAACGCGATGAATAATAGTTGAATAAGGACATACGGGTGAAGCATATCACATAATGGCTTCAAGTGGTATATCCTCTCCCTGCAGTACGCAGAAAAGGGAAAAATACAGTACTTTGTGTGTGATGTACGAGAACAGGTATAACAAGGGAGGAAAAGATCGTGTAATGGAGCACAACACAAAACCGTGGTTTTTGCCAGAAATTGAAGGCTGATGGACAAAACCTGAACCGAAAAGTTAAGCTTGTGAATAGCTACGAATGGTAGAACTAAAACTATAATACATTCCACTTAACAAGACAGAGCTCATATTTCACTACACTACTACTGGCTTTATAATATCACCTTAATTTTATATCATTTCAATCATAAAAAAGTAAAAAATGAAAATAAAGGTTATATACGAAAAAGTATAAAAAGGACTTTCTAACATCGAACGAAAAAATGGAACGAAAATAAAACGTTTTCCCAGAAATAATGGTTGGTGAAGAGGTTAATCAAGGCCAGATCACTTATGAGTTCAATTATATTCTTGTATGAGGCAGCATGTTGATTCAGGAGTACTCTACATGCAGCGCAAATCAGAACTACTCCGATGGGAGGAAACACCCAAGTCCTACACTGCGCTATTTAATTTGAATGAACAAAAATGACCCATTTATTATCTGAGCATTAAGACATGAAGAAACGGTAGCATGAATGACGCATTGCGCAGTGGAGCGCTTGTCAGGAATAAGAGAGCTGAAGGAAGACCAAGTAAGAGCAAAGTAAGGTCATGCCAGGGCCTGTTTATTGCACCTCTCTTCGCTGTGCCTGCTTGTAACATCAAGGCATCGCCCAATGCCTGCTCATCCAGTCAATTTATTCATTCAATTCATTCAAGCATTGTTTTAGCTGACGGTACGCAAGGGAACATGAAGTAAGTTTCGTCCATGTCATTAACAGCTTCAACTGCGTTTACTGTAAAATAGCGGACATCATCATACCTACGCAGGTTTCAAATCGTCATTTACCAGAAAGAATACGTCTACCCTCATGAGAGAGCTAAGCTGGACGATACAAATCACTCTCGACCATCATGTTATGAATGATATCTCGTAGCGTGCTAGGGATACACGTTAGTTCTACAGTTGTACCAGTTGAATGAGAGCACGAGCAGGATACTACAGGGTATCCATAAAATCTCTTTACCATTTCATAGGTTAAAGAGACTTTAAATGGCAAAGAGACTTTATGGACACCATGTAGTAGTAACTAAAACGGTCATTGGGATCTGAGAGTCGCGTAATTTAGCGGATAGTGTTAATTATTTCATGTGTGTAAGTCAATTCAGAGCAAAACCAAAACAACAGAACGGAGTTACACACACATGGAGTAGAGTTCAGACGGATATTTGAATATAAGAAATAGAAATAAACTGCAACATACGGAGTGTCTCAATTTGTTTTATACATTTTGAAAGACTGTAGTTTGAATACTACTGGTGCTAGGAGGCTGGGCATCTACTGCTTTATTTGGTACATAGAATACATTGTTACTCACTTACTGTATACAAGTAGCGTTCAAACTACAGCTTTTTGAAAATGTATACAGTTTTCGAGGACACCCTGGTAAATCCTTGCAATGAACAGAACATAAAACCATACTTATAGGACAAAAAATACACATACCTCAAAAAAATCAGGCTAGTACGTCAATGAAGAGCAGTAGTAAGACAACTAGCCGACCACCCAACTAGCAAGGAAGACGCAGAGGCCAAAATGACAATGATGACGTCACAGAAGATCACCACGCCCACCTCGTGACGACAGAAGCGGATCAATGCATTACAAATGTCGTGTTCACCCTCTCCCTGCTTCCCACAACCCGTCCACCTACTTCCCCAATGAACAGAACATACTCTCACATCTAACTCAAGTACACGCATCAATGAACAAGGTCGTTCGTTATTCCACTATCACACTGTATAATAATAATACACATTTTGTCGCTTGCTTGCTTGGTCCGTCTCTCTGTGACGCTCTTAAGGATTTAGATAGGAGGAAATTCGGTGGGATATACATGAATTGTAAGCATTGTATTGTGGATACCAAAGGCACATCCTTCAATGTGGAAACTCCTTCGTAAAGGCCGCGTCCACTGACAAATCAAACGAAAAAATTCAGTAAGAAAACACGTGAATTTTTACGTGTGGGTCTACTAGTAGAAATATGTTCAGAACTCTTAAGCTTGTATGAGTCAGAGTGCTCTCGTATAGTACGAGAACTCGTCTCTAGTCATGCTCATACTAGCATAGTACTCGTACAGTTGTGAGACTGTTCACTTGGAACATTATTTTAAGTGAATCGATACTCAATTTCCAGTCGGTCAGGACTGCATGCTTTTGACTGAAACCCGCACGATGTACACACATAACCCGGACACTGTACACACAAAACCAGCACGATGTACACACAAAACCATCACGATGTACACACAAAACCAGCACGATGTACACACAAAACCCGGACACTGTACACACAAAACCAGCACGATGTACACACAAAACCAGCACCATGTACACACATAACCCGGACACTGTACACACAAAACCAACACGATGTACACACAAAACCAACACAATGTACACACATAACCCGGACACTGTATACACAAAATCAGCACGATGTACACACACAAAACCAGCAAGATGTACACACATAACCCGAACACTGCACACACAAAACCAGCACGATGTACACAAAACCAGCACGATGTACACACATAACCCGGAGACTGTACATACAAAACCAGCACAATGTACACACATAACCCGGAGACTGTACACACAAAACCAGCACAATGTACACACATAACCCGAACACTGTACACACCAAACCAGCACAATGTACACACATAACCCGAACACTGTACACACAAAACCAGCACAATGTACACACATAACCCGGACACTGTACACACCAAACCAGCACAATGTACACACATAACCCGAACACTGTACACACCAAACCAGCACAATGTACACACATAACCCGGACACTGTACACAAATGGCAAGTACTGATGCCACAGAAACTACAGAAATAACCAGAAGCTGGTCTACCCAAGCTGTTGATGTAGAGACAGTCATAAATTGTGTTGTTTATGCAGAGGTTTTATCCCACGATGATTCCGGGTTTAGCTGAGCATACTAATTGAAGTTACAAAATTGAAACTTGGGTAGCATGTTTTAACATTGAAATTATGATTTTAAGACTAAATTGCGTCACTGTGACATTTACTTGACTTGGTTCTCAATCAACAAAATTCGACCGTACAGATCAACAGATTAAAATAATGATGAACAGAAGTCAAGAATCCTTGTTTTGTAGGTCAAGTGAAGTTATCATTTTAAAAGGATACCAATCATTGACTCAAAGACGACATTTAAAGAATAAAAACTACTGACTTTACAACCCATAAACGGCGAAAAATTTTCTACGAGCGCACAACCAGAATTCCATAGAAGAACGCACTCACAAATTAAATTTCGTGTTCAGTAAATATTTCTAGCATGAATTCAAGTTGAACTTTGAGTTAGTTGAACACAGCGTTCGATCAGACAGAAGGCTCACTATAGCGCTGCATGCCAGCCTGCATATACAAGAATAACTTGAGGCAGAACTGAACACAACTGCGCGCTGCTGTAGCGAACACCAGGACTCATGAAAGGAGCCGTTGAAGCTCAATTGCAGCATCTCATGAAGCTGAAATTAGGGGCGAGGCATCGTCGGTCATTAGCAAGACTTGTTAAGAGAGCATAGAACAGAGACGTGTGTCTCTCGACAAACATACACACACACACACATGCAAACGCTTGAGCTAACACAGAACACGAGTTTGCCCACTCCTTGAAACCTAACACTGAAGAGGTAATCGTTAGCCAACGTCCGTACTGTTCATACTCATCATTGTATGCGCTGGAAGTTCCAAGCTCTTCAACTGATATTTTTTGCAGTAGTTTTTTCAGCTCTGTTCTATAATGATGAACTTTTAAAGCTAGCACACACTTCGTCTCAAGTCATCCTCATATGAAAACCTAAGATATTCGTGCATTAAGTGATGAAAAAAGTCTCATATACATAACATAGCTCTATGTATAGTCGTGTAGCCTGTAATACGACTATACATAGAGAATAACTTGTGAAGAGTCGCACGTACAGACATTCATATTTGTAAAGAAAGAAATTAAATAGAAGAGAAGAGAACAAAAAATTCATACCCAAAAGTTGAATTAAATAAGAAATTTACCTAATTCTTCATTGATATGAATGGACGCCATATTGCACACACCATATCAGGCCTTAGATTCCAAGTCAAAAGACGAGCTACAAATGCAATTTTCCTGAACACATTCAATTCTTCAACTAAAAAATACAATGAATTTGCCTTCAACTGAAGAATTTTAATTCCATCAAATTTACTGCACATCCGAACTGAGGCACGCCCGTTACACACGATTTCTAAACGACTAAATAAATAGATAAACATATACGTATGTCTAACATTTTAAATTTTCTTACAATTCTATGTAAATCAAAGTTCTAATATAGAAGGAACTAAGATGGAAGAATGACAGTCTCCCTGTCCCATGCAAACACAACCCACACACGAGGATGCACAGAGCACCAGTTAAAGCCTCCAGGATTATGTGCTCACAAGAACAGTTCTTGTAGTTCATGTCAAAACGTTGAATTCCGGCGCTATAAATCACCTTCACTACACTTCAATGAACTTTTCCAGCGCTTTATAAGCTTATTTACTACCTGTTTGCATGAAGGATCAGTCCAACAAATCGAGAATCTCGGCATTAAATCTCACGAGATGTAAATACTTGGAGTGTTAAGGAAGAGCGTGATGACGCATCCGAGTTCAGAACGTCCAGTTTTGCATGTGTTCTGTGAACATGACCGGTCTCGTGTGTGTGTGTAAACATGCTCGACCGCTCAACATAAAAATTAATCTCAACTAAAATAGGTGTTTTCTACTACTACTACTACTACTACTACTACTACTACTACTACTACTACTACTACTACTACTACTCATATTCCTCATTTTTAACGTGAACCTAACCGTGAAATAATCATTACGGTAAATTGTACAATAACGATAATAAGAGCATTACTCGAACAAATTCAGCAACAAATGATGCATCTTAACTTCGTTTTGTGTACGAGTAGGTGATGTTTATACCAAATACTTAATTCCCTGAGGTGAACATGTACGAATTTCACTTGTCTAGGAAAGGAAACTTAGAGAGCTGTTTGGAACACGTTACAGAGGATTTTTGCTCATATTCCTCATGCCATGTGACATGGACATTTATTCCACTATCTAATACTAAGAATGACCGTCATGTGTTTATATATTTATTTCTTTATTTGTATGTTTCATGTCACGCTCTTAAGAATAGATAGGAAGAAATTAGCACTGGCGGTCTTGGTTTCAGTTCACTGGTATATTAATACACTCATTTTCGCTGTACAAGTGCACTAAAATAAGACATTTTCAAAAAAATTGGTGATTGGAAAGCCTTAGAGCGGAGGGGGGTAGAATATAGTAGGAGAAGATAGATCGAGAATTGGAAATAAGATAAAGAAGAAGATGAGAGAAGAGGAAAAATGAAAAAGAAGAGCTGGCACTAAAAAAAATTAGAGAGATCCAGAGCCTTATATACTCGAGTCCGTATCGTGGATACCGAGTTCGGCGGGGTATTGCATATTACAATATACATACACAAGCTCGCAGTTGCTTTCAGTAATGCTGAATTTCTGTACCTAGGATATGACACGAATGGCTATAACTACTTCTATTGCAGCTCAAAAATACTGTATTCTAAGCTTGTGTATGTATATTGTAATATGCAATACCCCACCGAACTCGGTATCGACGACACGGACTGGAGTATATAAGGCTCTGTATCTCTCTAATTTTTTTAAAGTGACATTATAGTGCACTTGTACAGCGAAAATGAGAATTTACCAGTGAACTGAAATCAAGACCGCCAGTGCTAATTTCTTCCTGTCTATTCTTAAGAGCGTGACACGAAACATATAAATAAATAAATAAATATATAAATAAATATATAAACACACGACGGTCATTCTTAGTATTAGATAGTGGGATTTACTTCTCGTTAACACTCTTGAATTATGCATAAGTCTAGGGCACACTTCAGTCCCACCCTATTTTAACACAGCAAATTGAACCACGTCACGCTGTTCTCCTTACAAAAATTAAGGTAGTTTCTCGGTGGCACCAACAAGAATCAAAAGCAGTTTCCGACAAACTTTGTCAAATGACAACTTTTAATTGCGAGGTTGATCGAGCTTGGTCGACTGGTGAGCGAATCTGCTTGCGAGCGGGAAGACCCGGGTTCGAATCCCGCTGCCGACATGGTTGACGCGGCTAGAAATACGGCATGGGACTAGGGTAAACAACCGAATAATTATCGAAGCAATTATCTGACCCAAGAATGGGCCAGAAGGTTCGTTCCTATAGCTTTATTCTATTCTATTCTATTCTATTCTATTCTAACCGGCAGTGTTCGCTCGTATCCCTGATACGCGGCTACTAAATATAAACCAAGCAACCGTTAAGTTTTTCAATCGATTCCATGAGTGGGCTGCAACATGACCTTCACGTTAGTTACAGCTACTGATGTGATGAATAGCCTTGTCCTGCATTCTGTGACCTTTATAGCTCTTGCATTTCTGTCCTGAGCCAATTTATGGCTTTCACTCACTTTCATCTGTTACATGAATTCCATTATTTGCGAATGGTATGGAAATCATTTATTTGTTGTAATGTCTACTTGTGCTTCAAGACAAGGACTACAGATACAATCAAAAAGTTGCAGGCGTATCAACAATTTTCATGCATAATGGCTACATAAAACGGCTAAGGTGCCTCGACATCGTTGGTAGATTTATATAAATCCATTTTACATTAAAGTAATACGTTTGAATAGAATTTCAGAGTCGTCAGCCACCATAGGAAACTTTAAAGTTAACTTTTCTAGCGCAACATAAAAGGGTAAATGAATGCAAATTGTTACAGCCATCGTGAAGAGTCAATTCGGGAACAGGAATCCCTATAGCCAGTTTACAAGCCACTTTCCAACAAGGTTGAAGATTGGAAGCAGGTTTGTGTCATTAATTTTCTTTTCTCTCTTTCTTTTTGTGTAATTTCCAGAGCCCCCCCACATCTAAAAATGTCTTTCTGTACGAGACAAGAAATCCAGCAAACTGACAACGTGCAAAATAAATGGCCGCCACGAGTAATATTTTCTTCATTTTGGCTCACTTTTTATATCGTATGACGACATGATCTCCCAGTATGCAGATGCCGGAGCAACAATGTGATGTGAGAGTGAAGAATGTAAAAAAATAAAGTGCATACAAGGCATTTTTTCCTAGTTTCAATAACAGCAGCAAGGCTATTTACATTCTTGCATCGAAATGGCCCCCAAGACAAAAGACAACAATAAGGATGTAATTAAACATGAGAGAAGTGCGTAGAATTGTTATAGGACAGCATTATATTACTTCAAGGCGTAAAATGAATACATCTTCATAGCACAAACACTCGTACACAGTTTGTGTGTGACACAGTCTACATATGACAGTCTGTGTCACACTACATATGTGACACAGTTTGCATATTACACAGTCTGCATATGACAGTCTATGTGTGAGAGTAATGACACAACTAAAGCAAAACACAAGAAGAGTTTCGTCTTCGTACATGGGAGGTCTAAGAAATCACGGGCACAGAACTGTGAAAAAGCTTTCCGAGAGAACCAACTTTTGATGATGCATTTAAGGGCATCTTAGTGAAAATGGTAAAAAATTTCGATTTTCGGTTTTTGAGGTGCGATTCTTATGATGGCAAAATAGGAGCACGATCGTTTGTAGATATTGATTTTCTCTTTCCAAAACTATTTACTTTTGTTCTAGCATGAACACTGTAAGAGGAGATCGATTTGGGTCGAAAATGCAAAAAAATACCGTATTTACCTCCGAAATTTCCATTATTCCAAAAAAATGAGAAAAAGTACATGAATAAAAAGTGTTCTGAATCCAATTTTACCTACTATGTTGCATTTAGTTTTCTCGTATCATGCATTTAAGTTTTTCACTAAGATGCCCCCCTTAAAGAACAAATAAACACTTGTTGCGATTAATCAGCTTACATGATGATCTGATTATATGTACCAGTACATGTATTACGTACAAGTACATATATTATGTACATATTCAGGGTGTTTAACAGAAACCGAAACCCTGTGTTTGAATGTTAATAATTTTGTTTTCCTATAGTCCTATTAAAATATTTTTTTTAGTTCAATGCACAAAATAGTTTTCTGGTATAAGGACGAAAGAATTAATTTATGAAATTTATATTTTAGTTGTCGCTGCTCAAAACGCACGAGGTTATTGAAGACATTTATTGAACAAATAATAAATTTAGATGACAGAATTAACCGATTTTATTTAATTTTAATAGCAACTTTAACATTTTTGTAGCCCCTTTGCTTCAAATAAAAATGCGACTTTTATTTGCTTAAAACTTGCCAGCCGTTTTTCCTCATAAATTCTCGGATATTTCCAGTCCTTTTTTTACGAAATATTAATTAGTTCAATGTGAATACAAATGAGATTAAAAAAGCGTTCAATGTGAATACGAATAAGATAAACGACGAGTTCAATGTGAATATGAATAAGATTAACAATGAGTTCAATGTGAATACGAATAAGATTAACAATGAGTTCAATGTAAATACGAATAAGATTAACAATGAGTTCAATGTAAATACGAATAAGATTAACAATGAGTTCAATGTAAATACGAATAAGATTAACAATGAGTTCAATGTAAATACGAATAAGATTAACAATGAGATCAATGTGAATACGAATAAGATTAACAATGAGATCAATGTGAATACGAATAAGATTAACAATGAGTTCAATGTGAATACGAATAAGATTAACAATGAGTTCAATGTAAATACGAATAAGATTAACAATGAGTTCAATGTAAATATGAATAAGATTAACAATGAGTTCAATGTAAATACGAATAAGATTAACAATGAGTTCAATGTAAATACGAATAAGATTAACAATGAGATCAATGTGAATACGAATAAGATTAACAATGAGTTCAATGTAAATACGAATAAGATTAACAATGAGTTCAATGTAAATACGAATAAGATTAACAATGAGATCAATGTGAATACGAATAAGATTAACAATGAGTTCAATGTGAATATGAATAAGATTAACAATGAGTTCAATGTGAATACGAATAAGATTAACAATGAGTTCAATGTGAATATGAATAAGATTAACAATGAGTTCAATGTGAATACGAATAAGATTAACAATAAGATCAAAACTATCAGCGAAAATGCACAGATCATACAACGTGTAATGAAAAGACGAAGAAAATATATCAAGGGAGTCTGTATTGCTTGATGGGGCGAGAAGCAGCCACAATGAACCATAGCAGGATTCTGGTTAATTAGTTGGCGGCATCAGCATACAAGTCGGTTATTTGAGCCAAATTTCATGACTTGGATCATTAGATCACTCAGCTTTAGGGAGCTCCTCCACCAAGGAAGCAAGGACTTTAGTCTCACCGACGTGCCGCATATACAAAGCCAAGTACTCGCAGCACTGGAGTGTTCTAAAATGACTGACAATGAGACGTCTCAAGGATTCTCCTTTAAATACCGCACCTAACAATGAGCTCTACAATCTCGAGAGTGCAGCAATAATTAGAGGTGGCTATCGACTGCAGAACAAGAGGATCAGGACCAGAGTTATTAACCATCCCGGCGTGTCGGTTTACTAGGATAGTGTAGTACGAAAGGAGACAACTGGGGGAACAAAATCGAGTTAACCCTTTCGGTACTGACGGCATCTCTGGAAGCCGCAGTCATTTTTCGCCTATTAAGATGCAGAGTAACACGTGTGTCTGTGCAAACGCTGGTAGGGCAGTGCAAGCTACAGTTTGATCAGGACAATGCAGTGACCGTAAAACATCACAAAGCATCTTTTTTAAAATTTGATGTTAAATATGTTGAAAAAGGTTCTGATATTTGCATCATGGTACCGAAAGGGTTCAAGTTAGAGAAATTATTACTCGTATCACATGCTATACAAGCCTCTCACGACGATCTACTTGTTCAAAAATGTTCATTTATTTACATTGCCTAGAGAATTGAGAAAAGGAGAGTAAAAATTCAAAAAGCAACAATTTCTTCCCGAACGAATCACGAAAAAAGGATGCACTCTTACAAACAGATGCAAGAGCATGCACAGCTCAACAACTATACAAACAGAACGAAATACAACTCTGCATCTGACGCTATGTAATGGTTACACAAGTACACGTTGAACGGCGTAGTTGCCGGGCAGCGATCGAATCAAACGAAGTGATCGCTGCATACAAACAGTCACGAGACCACACACAGACTTGCTACTGAAACCTATCTACCTAATTGAGGGGTAACAAGAAAACGAGTACGTTCCTCTTTCCAAATAAAGACATTATTTCGATCGCTATCAGCAACTGCACGAGAGACACCTGAAGCCTGGCAAGGGTAGAGGCTCCTGTTGAACGGACGGTGGGTCTATACGTGATGTACTCACACACACCATTGCATCAACAAATAAACTAAGTCTTCGTTGTGCGACACCTTGACCACTGGTCAAGCAAGGGAATGTGCAGAATGCGCACACAGGATCAGCACACACTTTCATTACCAGAGGCACAAACACGAAGTAATAGAATAGAAACTGATATGCATTCAATGAATATAAACGGAAGCTAAATATGAGATCCAACGAATGAAATTTTACGCCGGGGGATGTTTTGCTTCGTAAGAAGCTATCGGAAGTAAATCTGAAATCTGACAGTGTTGTGATCCAAATTAGTAATTGAGCGCGTATTCGATTAACGAAACTAAGAACCAAAAAAATCATAAAAAGAATAGTAAAATAAATCAATGTTAAACGACTCCTGAAGAGAATACCCTTCCATATTATCAGGTCGTCAACAATGAAATGCCGTATTTCCTTATGCAACAAATTTGGCAGTCGTTAATCAAATTTTTGTATCGTAAGCCATACTGAACGATAGCAAGCGATTAGTACGCGGTGGTTAGATAGAAACAAAGCGCCAAAACACAGTCCAAAAAGAATATTTAACAAAAAACGTTAACGGTGTCTGGAGGTCCAGTGCTGGTATCGTCCGCTACAGTTATATGAGACCTGGTGCATCAATTACAGAGGATGTATACGTCAATCAATTGAATAAAATGACGCGTGAACTTGTAATAAAACAACCGAGATTAGTCAGTAGAGACAAACGAGTTCTCTTGCACAGCAATGCTCGGTCACATGTTACACAAAGAACGCTACTTAAGTTAGAGGAACTGAAGTTGAAAGTTTTCTGCTATCCGCCATATTCCCCAGATCTTGCACTAACTGACTACTACGTCTTCCATACAGGAGACAACTCATTGCAAGAAAAAATCTTCAAGCTTGAATAAGATGCCAGATCAGCCTTGCGTGATTTCAATACATCTTGTTTTCCAGGATTCTTTACTGCCGGCATAAATAAATTAACCTATAAGATGGTAAAAATGTTTAGATAATGTAGGTGCATGCTCTGTTTAACTACATATAATACTTTTCGTTCACGAACATGTAAAATAGATTTCTTGTGCAAACTCAAACATTTCATACTGAACGACCTGATATTTTAAGTGAGGTTTTATGGGGGTATCTCAGTGAAATGCTTACATGCATGGTACGACCAAACTAGGCGCAACATAGTAAGTAAAATTGAATTTAGAACACATTTAATCCATGTAATTTTTCTCGTTTTTTTTCGAAATAATGGCGATTTCAGAGGTAAATAAGGTACTTTTGCGTTTTAAACTCAAATCGATCTCCTCTTAGTTTTCATGCTAGAACAAAAGTAAATAGAGTTTTGGAAAGAGAAAATCAATATCTACCAACGATCTTTCCTCATTTTTGCCATCATAAGAATCACAACTCAAAAACCAAAAATCGATTTTTTTACCATTTTCACTAAGATGCCCCCCTTAAACTGGTGAACAGAAGTTTTATAACACCAACGTGGAGTGGTCAGCTTGTTGTGACACGCAACGCTTACATCGTAAAATTTCGGTGTCTTCGTTCGCACAGCCGCTGCTAAACAAAATGCTGTACAAACACCTCGGAGTGACGGAACGTTGAAGAAAAAGTGAAGATAAGTTCAAGAAGAAATGAGCAACATGAATAATGAAGGAGTCAGACACACACGTACGCCGGCCTCCTCACTCGACACAGAGAAAGGAAACTAAGAAGACAACTCCAATAACCACACACAAAAAATCGCAGCTGACATAACCAGGCTCTATTCCTCCATGAGGTGAAGCTCAGAAATACGAGAGGGTGCTCGAAAGATTTCCTACGGTTTCTAAATTATAATTTAATTCAAAACCGCGCGAAAATTTTCAGGCACCTGACTCGAAAAAAGGGGCGCCAAGTATCCAAGATACGCCTCCTCCACCGCAACTCCCTCTTCTCCAAGAAAAATGTAATTATTGTGTGTCACCTCTTCTTTAATAGCGCACAAAAATACGGAAATGAGACACCCTGTATATAATCGCAGACACAATTAGAACACTCAGTAAACACCAAATCGGAAAAAATACTACTCATTCTAAATAGAACTTTATTATGCAAAGTCTAGTATTGAGGACACAATTTGCAACGAAGTAAACCAGAGTTAAAAGGCATTCACAAAACAGTTCTGTGGAACCGTTCTAAGAGATGTAACAGCAGAACCTATTCTATTCCTACACAGTCGCGAGAATATCATTCTAAGCATATCTAGGAATGTGATTGTGCGTCACGAGCTACACAAAAGAGGCCACGTCCTGGTCCAAAGAAGAACAGCATTGAAGTTAATCTACTTGCTTTTGTGTCAAATAAAAACAAGGTATTTTCAGAGAGAATATTAAAATTTGTAAATGCATTATTGCATAACTAGGATGCATTAATTATCCCATGTTTGATATTTCAAGCAAACCTTCAGAGTCTATTTGTAACGATACATTACTTTGAGGTCATATATCAAGTACGCGTTCTTCGTCAGTTGTTGTACGTTGTCAGTTATAAATTTAAATCAGCAATTGTAAGTCAGTCAGTCACATGTGTGGGAGCCTATGTGAGCGAAAAGTTGAGATGCAGGCAGTGGCTGCATTGTGTAGCTCTCGCATAGGCGCAAATCTACGGAAGAAGAAATATTCCAAAAACACGTATGGACGACGGCATTAGAAGCTTCAAACGACAACTTTACTGAGTGCTTAATAAAATCAGGATCGTAAGTTAGCGAAACATAAGACGATGAAGACCAGAGACGTGATGCATGTCGTACATTAAGCCTCAATAAAATCCGGATCGCAAGCTAGAGAAACACAAGACGATGAAGACCAGAGACGTGATGCATGTCGTACATTAGGTTTCACCCCATAAAATCAGGATCGTAAGCTAGCGAAACATAAGACGATGAAGACCAGAGACATGATGCATGTCGTACATTAAGCCTCACTCAATAAAATCAGGATCGCAAGCTAGAGAAACACAAGACGATGAAGACCAGAGACGTGATGCATGTCGTACATCACTAGGGACCAGAGGGACCAAAGAAGCACGCGCTGTGAGCTGCAGCATCACACACACACACATTGGCCAGATACGAACATCCGCAGTAGCTGGGGGTTGCTTCCCGACCACGCAGGATGCAGCTCACTAGTCCCATAGTGTGGCCTTACCAGCAGCCCTTGTTTGTGTAGACCAGCTAGTGTGACTAGCTGTCTTGACACTAGCATCATGTACGGCGGTAGGTGGCCGGCACTAACACGGTGGTAGGTGGCCTGCACTAACACGGCGGTAGGTGGCCTGCACTAACACGGCGGTAGGTGGCCTGCACTAACACGGCGGTAGGTGGCCTGCACTAACACGGTGGTAGGTGGCCTGCACTAACACGGTGGTAGGTGGCCTGCACTAACACGGCCGTAGGTGGCCTGCACTAACACGAGACACGTCCTGCAACTATGTGTCCTGGGAACAAACATGTGGTACGAGGTTTGTGCATGCTTGTGGATCAGCTCTTACAAACACACGCCTAAGAGCGCACACAAACCACATTACATACACAGCAGTTGATAGGCCACACACACAGCACAAACATACACACAACAGTTGATAGGCCACACACACACACACAGCACAAACACACACACACACAACAGTTGATAGGCTCCCACACAGTACACACAGTAGACCACACCAGAATCAGGAAGCTGTGACACAACTGAGGCATATCCATGGACGGCTCTCCTGCATTCAAGAAGTGTCCCAACACCGTCAGAAAACATTACCATCATATTGCTATTACCGATTTATGACATGCTATTTCAATGGACGAACATCCACGACGTGTGATATCATCGAAGTCCATCATGTTCATTCTATTGAGACCGATGATCTATTTAGATCATGAACAAAGTTCACTCAACAACGAGTGTGGTCGCAAATGACAGTGATATGTGCTAGGAGTTCATGAAAATAATCAGCATTGCAGTTTATGGTATTGACGATCATTTGTTTGACATAATGATTATCATTAGTTTATGAAAACGATGATCGTCATAGTTTATGGTACAGATCTGTTCATGGTAGTGATAAGCATTACAGCTTATTGAAACGATCATAATAGTTTACGGTACACATGAACATTACAGTTTATGATATGAATGAACAGATACCAGCGTTGTGGACAGTACAGACTACCCCTTGCAGACAAAACCAATGGAAAAACAAGAAAATAATGCACCTTGACTGCGTGAAGTAAGCACTTAGAACTGTCAAGGAGCTGGTCACCAGGTACAGATTACAAATGACAGCTTACTCGTCGATACAGAAAGACAAACATGTCAAGACTGACATCCTGTCCGCAATCCCCTATATAATAATACACAGTTTGTTGTTTGCTTGGTTCGTTGGTCCATCTCTCTGTCACGCTTTTTAGGAGTTAGATACGAGAAAATTCGTCCACTGAATAAAAGTATGAGACACCATGAAATTTCATCCCTGATTACGATGGCAAATATAGTTTCTGGAATATATGTATGCTCGAAAGTTGAAATACTGCACGCTGAAATAAACTGTATCTTATGCTAAGTATTGACTTCTCAATGGAACGGGTAAATATGTATTGTAAGCATTGTATAGTGGATACCAAAGGCACATCCTTCAATGTGGAAACTTCTTCGCGAAGCCAGCGTCCACTGGCAAATCAAACGAAAAAGTTCAGTGAAAAACACGTGAATTTATCCTCTTGTGGGTCTACTATTGAGCATATAAAACAAAGTCAAATAAAATAAAGTCATAAAATAGCCGGTAACAATAAGAAACCATAATAAATGTCCGCAATGCAAGTATCCCTATTACCAATAAAAACACAACTTCGATAACAACGCCAGCATACGCTTTTCGTATTATGAATATTCATTAGGTGGATTTTCTTTCTATTTGTACAATGGCGTCTCCTAAATTCTCTGTTATCAGTAACTTAAAAACTCGTTTTCCTGTAGCACATACTGACTGATAAATCTACGAACGCATACGCATTCCAACTAAACAGTGATAACAATTTTAACAATGGACGGTTCACACGATAAGTCAAAAATCGTTACTCATCCAACAAAGAATACGAAAAAAGTCACTTGAGACAAAATACCCCAAAACAATCGATCCAGCCTTCAAAAAACTGATACTTTCCCGAAAACATCGCTACACAATTCCACTAAAACTAAGCTAATCCAAACCAGCACAAAAGGAAGTTAAAGAAGCTAGTACCAAAATACAACATTGCTCTGTACAGAAGCGCAGGTTTGTGTGCGCACCACACAAAATTTTAAAGAGAGCTCAACACTAATAAGAATGTATGCGAAGTAGGAAGCGGGAGCAGCGTTATTGAAGTTCATGGTGGTGAAATGCTGGCCCACATCGAGCCAGAGCTTCAAGAGGATGGTATTGGCAGGTCTGGTAAGTGATCAATATAGAGGCATTGAACGCTGTTACCTACACCCCATACCTCTGTTCCCTACACACCCGAACACTCAATTCAAGCAAGGCTTAGTTATTCTTACCTGGCGCACTGACTGTAGAACTCGATGAGCTGTGGAGCAAGAAGTGCAGTACAAATGAAATTATGTGGTGACCTGGGAAAACGTTCAAGGAGTTTCGAGAAACGTACGGACGGGAGCTGAAGGAAAACATACCGAAACACTAAAAATTCTACGGAGTTCTTGCATACGTATACAGCATTGATGAAAAAAATACTGGAATCCTTGCAATATATTCTTATTCATAGCTGCTACATGTTCTTACTCAACATATCGAAGAAATAGATGAACAGCCCATGCGTGATGGACTCAGGTACGATAAGCCTCATTAAAGGCAAATAAAATAGCTTAGAATAACATTTGATGTGAAAAATATAAGTTAACGATTCACATACCCAATTTACTACCAGTAGCAAGCGCTGCAATAACGGACTGAGCAACTAATATTTAGAAAAATATTGAAATATACAGGGTGTCTCAAAAAAATGTACTCACCCTTTAACCGTTGCTGACATGCTGTCTTCTTTGTGTTGCAGGTGTGAGGTTCGAACCTTTGCGAACATAATTAAATGTGATTAAAGAATCATGTTCGCAAAGGTTCGAACCTCACACCTGCAACACAAAGAAGACAGCATGTTAGCAACGGTTAAAGGGCGAGTACATTTTTTTTGAGACACCCTATATAATCAATCTTAGCAATAAGTTATAATGCATCGCAACAGTTTTTGATCTAGAACCAACTAACTGGCATCAGAATACACATTTATGTCAATTGATGTTCTTTACGTATCAGGCAAATACCAATAATCCTTTAAGTATCAATTCTCGGGGCTCCGTTAGATGATCAGTTATAGCGAAAGCAAGTAATTCATGGTACAGATATTGGCACCAAGTTTCGTTGAGGTCGTCTCTCTGAGTAACTGACTTCCGTAAACACGCTTTCAATGTAAGCTTCAATGTGATGGGTGCCGCAAAACTCACTTCACGTTCAAAAATTAATACAACGAAACCTAATCGAGCCTAAATAATGGATTATATTCCAACTAAAAGAGGAAATCGCGGAGTTTTATCGAGTGTGTAGTATACTGATGCACAGGACGTATTGTACTCAAAAACATCACTACTATCAATTAACTAAAAATGAAGAATTACTGCAAAGCAGAAGAAGGAAGATAAGAAGAAAGTTATTTCAAGCACAATGAATCTTTATTTGCAGTGCAGAAGGACAAGAAATTCTTAGTTGATAAAAAGGTTTTCAGGTCTCGCCATTTGTAGCTCTTGTGGAGCACTGATTTGAACACGCTAAATTACACATTCATTTCGTAGTGTTCTCGGTCTACCAGAGCGTTCCTTATCAGCTGTACATAAGACCATGGCTCTCTGAATCTTTGAATCATTGCAATAATGCAATGTCTGAAAGGACTTGTTCGTAAATTAAATGTTGTCATGAAGTCCCTCTGCACTGTAACGAAAGATCAACAACAGATCTTTTCATTATTCTTGTTCATTGTTTTTTGCGGTGTTTCTTCACTCTGGGTTACTTGATAATAGTGCTGTTTTTGAGTACAAAACAACCTCTGCATGAAGGTTGATGCCAAACTAAAGATACGGAAAAGAGTCACTTGGACATTAGTATCCGCCAGTCAGAATAGTTTTCAATCGTTTTCCTTGGTAGTGGTAGTTTTGATAACAGCTAGTACAGCTAGTTGGTAGTGGTAGTTCTGATAACAGCTAGTACAGCTAGTTGGTAGTGGTAGTTTTGATAACAGCTAGTACAGCTAGTTGGTAGTGGTAGTTCTGATAACAGCTAGTACAGCTAGTTGGTAGTGGTAGCTTTGATAACAGCTAGTTGATAGTGGTAGCTTTGATAACAGCTAGTACAGCTAGTTGATAGTGGTAGCTTTGATAACAGCTAGTTGATAGTGGTAGCTTTGATAACAGCTAGTACAGCTAGTTGGTAGTGGTAGCTTTGATTACAGCTAGTACAGCTAGTTGGTAGTGGTAGTTCTGATAACAGCTAGTACAGCTAGTTGGTAGTGGTAGCTCTGATAACAGCTAGTACAGCTAGTTGGTAGTGGTAGCTTTGATAACAGCTAGTACAGCTAGTTGGTAGTGGTAGCTTTGATAACAGCTAGTTGATAGTGGTAGCTTTGATAACAGCTAGTACAGCTAGTTGATAGTGGTAGCTTTGATTACAGCTGGTACAGCTAGTTGGTAGTGGTAGCTTTGATAACAGCTAGTTGGTAGTGGTAGTTCTGATAACAGCTAGTACAGCTAGTTGGAAGTGGTAGCTCTGATAACAGCTAGTAAAGCTAGTTGGTAGTGGTAGCTTTGATAACAGCTAGTACAGCTAGTTGGTAGTGGTAGTTCTGATAACAGCTAGTTGGTAGTGGTAGCTCTGATAACAGCTAGTACAGCTAGTTGGTAGTGGTAGTTCTGATAACAGCTAGTACAGCTAGTTGGTAGTGGTAGTTCTGATAACAGCTAGTACAGCTAGTTGGTAGTGGTAGCTTTGATAACAGCTAGTACAGCTAGTTGGTAGGGGTAGTTCTGATAACAGCTAGCACAGCTAGTTTTTTGGTAGTGGTAGCTTTGATTTCAAACAATACAGAATCGTACACCCTAAAAAGCACGTTAATAACAGCAAATTTAAAAACTCGCACGTTCTATTTCAACTTCCACTGCACATCTACGGTCACAAGAACAAAGCTCACGAGACGATAACCGATGTCAGGAGATGATGAGTAACATCAGCACCGCCTTAATCATAAGGTAGCTATTACTTCAGCTTGAGTTCCCAGCACAGCCAACTTCGATGAGCCAGAAAAGTTCAAGAATCCAGTTTTTAAGAGAATATTTGAGTAATTTCCCTAACACGTCTTTAATCGACCTCAGCTAAACTCAGAGTCCATAATATTATGCGCTGGAGACAGCAAAGCCTGGCAGCATAATTGCTTACACCCAAAATGATTGGATTACTTGCGGCAGGACTCTAAAACTTCAGTATTACTTAGATAATGGCTTCAAAAATGACGAGATTGCTTATATGATGGGTTCATAAACAATTAGATTAGTATAATGAGGACTTGAAACATGAATAAATTAGCTAAGCGATTACTTGACCCAGTGTTTACTGTAAGTAACTTTCGTTACTGCTGTGAACTGTCGTGTTCACATCATGCAAAGTCAACTTGAAGTGTTATGAAGACGACGCTAGCAAGAAGCATCTGTAGTAAACAAAGGATTAAAATCTCCTTCGGTCCCTGCAATAACTACGAAAATATTTACACATGCTGCGCGAACTCTTAAATGCTAGGACTTATAAATTCAGTTCAAGTTAATGAGTTGCAAGAAGCGCGATCTTTTTCAGCCTAGAAACAAACCATTTTCAACACTTAAAGAAAAGACCTTGTCCTTTATTCATATAAAACACATTAATTTGAACCATTAATTTATTTTGAACACATTAGTAAAAATGACGAGTATTGGTAATGTTTTCCTGTCAAGTTCATCACCAAATTTCAACTGGATTGATGCTGTTAGAGCTTCATAAATGAAACAGCTCATACGGCGTCCGCACACTGACACCGAAAAACCTCTATGAAGAGAAACAATTCAATTGCTCTAAATATCGCAGACAGAAAACAGACAAAAAAAATTTAACAGTTAATAACGAGAAAAAATTAAAGTATACTCCAATGAAATCATTTACACGGAACATGGCGTAGTACACATGAACTTGAACCTACGTCACATTCGTGAAATAACAAGCCTTTTATTCCGTTTCGTGTAATTTTATTCTATTTCAATAACTCGCCTCGGAACTTAGTTTCCCTTACGAACCTTTTCGCAGGTGAGCAAAAAGTAGCGGGACTTTCTTTGCAAGGCACGGAATGAAGTAAGTCTTATCTTCCACGACCCTGAGATGCAGCACGTGTCATATTTATGTTCCTTGAACGCATTAATGGATGTTTATGTGCCTGTGTCCGCTGTGGCAGTTGTTGTTCAGATCTACACATCCGAAAATTAAATGTGAACAAATGCTTTTATCGGGGCATCATGAGATGAAAGGAAGAGCTCACATGTTTACACGCAACACTGCGCGCACTTTTTCCTTGGGTGTGCGTGCGTATACGGTGTCTGTCCTCGTCAGTGTATTCTGAAGCTGACATGTCTTAGATTATTTCTCAGTTCTCCACTTGAAACTTTGTGAAAATTATTTATGTTAAGGGAAAAGTATTTAAGCAGAACCGCAGTAAATTGTTTATTGATAGAACGTAACTAAAATGAGTTAGCTAATTTTTGCAAGCAAAATAAATCTGAAGTCGTGTTTATTCCATCGCTCAAAATAATGAAAAACTTTCAAATAATCGATTTTTGAATTTATTTCGTTAAAGGATACGACTTAGCAACTCAACTGAACTGGGTTTATTAATAAACACATTACCAAAAAATACCTCATAATCCAACTGCACACAAGAATTTCCACCGTCCCTTGACTTGATAAACTCAGGAAGCATTGAGTTGAGAACAAATCTGCAAGACGCATTCGACCCGTGATGGTGAGGAGGCCAAGCTACAGGCTAAATGAGGAAGCACACCGGCGCCACCGTCATAAAAGCCGTCTAAATTCAGTCGAGAAATATACGCCTAGATAAGAAAGGCCTCATATTTCAATGAGCGGTAACCAAGATACGCAGCGAGACCTAGCTGCTATGAAGTGCACCAGCCATAAAGAACAGCACACGCACACCTGTTGTAGCAGCAGCAGCAGCTGGGAACATCTGCTCAATGTCTCTGAACACCTGAAGCCGACAGGCTAGGCATGTATGTATAGAGGAGCTGCTCCTGTGATGCTGCTCCTCCACCACTATCGTTAGCTGGCACTACCAGTAAGCGAGAACACACATACATGCTGCACATAAGGCAACATGTTGTAAATAAAGCAACATGTTGTACATAAAGCAACATGTTGTAAATAAAGCAACATGTACATAAAGCAACATGTTGTACATAAAGCAACATGTTGTAAATAAAGCAACATGTTGTACATAAAGCAACATGTTGTACATAAAGCAACATGTTGTACATAAAGCAACATGTTGGCCGATACCATAAATCCTACTTTGAGTTTTGAGCAATTCCCGTCAGCGAAACACGCAAGTTTTTTCTGGCCATCCTGCAGTTCTCCAAGAACACGAACTAAAGGAAGAACACCACCCTTCTCGTAAACTTTATCCCTCAAGTAAAAAGTCTTTAGAATCTTCTACACGCTGATATGAGCACGCCAACATTTTCGAGTCCGTTTCAATGATACAGTGTGTCTACAAATGTATACATCAGTATGAACGATGCCGTCGTATATACGAGTGGTGGACACACTCTAGTCGTACATCGCCTCAGTACTAACTCGATGCTCGTATTATGGCTGCTCTATAATAAGAGCCACCTGATTGGGCCACTTATATGTACAGGGTGGCGCATAAGTAACGCACCCTTTTAAAAAATTAATAATAAATAAAGTATTACCGCAATATACACTGGGTATCTGTAGACAGGATACGACATGTAAATAAACTTTAAGAGTGCCTCTATCGTTTTCAATTATCCCCATCGTTATACCTTTCATAGTTTATTTATTATTAATTTTTTAAAAGGGTGCGTTACTTATGCGCCACCCTGTACATGTTCTGGTGTCGCATAGACACAATTATCTATGACACGCAGTATCATACATACGCGTTTCAATGATATCCCCTGCTGCCACCTGAGGTCTCAATAACATGAAGACTAGACAGTGACGCCTGTTTTTCAGTTCATGTACTTCGACCGTTCCTTTCACGCATCAACTCTTACAGGACTAGAATCTGCGTTTGATATTTAAAAACAAGCCAGATTCTAATAGGAAAAGTTAAACAATTATCTCAAAATAACCAATGTCCAACAATGATCTCAAAATAACAGAAGTCCAACAATGATCTCAAAATAACAGAAGTCCAACAATGATCTCAAAATAACAGAAGTCCAACAATGATCTCAAAATAACAGAAGTCCAACAATGATCTCAAAATAACAGAAGTCCAACAATGATCTCAAAACAACAGAAGTCCAACAATGATCTCAAAATAACAGAAGTCCAACAATTATCTCAAAATAACCAAAGTCCAACAATGATCTCAAAATAACAGAAGTCCAACAATGATCTCAAAATAACAGAAGTCCAACAATGATCTCAAAATAACAGAAGTCCAACAATGATCTCAAAATAACAGAAGTCCAACAATGATCTAGAAATAATGCCTTTAAATCCATTTTCAACAACTTGTCAAGTACGTCGCGAGTGTGAGACGTCTGATGTAACTGCACGCTATCAAACACAAGTACATATTACGTCCAATAAGAGGTAAAGGCTTAACTCAAATACTTAGAAAATGAATTAAACAAGGGTGCTCAAGATCACGACAATTGGATAAAAACAATAGCTCAACTGCAACAATATTGTTCAATTTCAACTAGAGCCACAAAAAACATCACTCGTGCTACCAGATTATTATACTATTTTTTTGACTCAATATCCGTATAGCAACTCCAGCAAATAATTTCTTATTTGAATGACACCAAGGATCACGAGCTGAACCAATGCTAGCACGCATCAGGAGCCCACTGTTGTCATCCTGCCTCAGTCCGCTGTTTTCTAGGTAAAGTATAACTAGTTTTCATCCCGCCTTATTCTGATATATTCAAGGTAAAGTATAACTAGTTTTCATCCCGCCTTATTATGGTATATTCAAGGTAAAGTAAAACTAGTTTTCATCCCGCCTTATTCTGCTATATTCAAGGTAAAGTAAAATTAGTTTTCATGCTGCCCTATTCCACTATATTCTAGGTAAAGTATAACTAGTTTTCATTCTGCCATATTCTGCTGTATTCAAGGTAAAGTATAACTAGTTTTCATTCTGCCCTATTCTGCTATATTCAAGGCCATGTATAACTCGTGCAACCATTTTCTGATAATTCACAAGCTCTTTCCATGTCATTAGGAGGGAACACTGCAGGTTAAATTAAGAAATATCGTAAGAGGGAGCGCTAGTCTAACCTTTAATACTGAATGAATGTAAGAAAATTCAGTTGAGTTGCCGAAGAGCCTCGCACAAAAGCATTTTCAATCAACTTGCCTTAACAAAAAAAACGCATCAACACATATGTGAAATTTGATTTTGAAGAGCCTTGCGATGCAGTGAATGAGGAACGTAGCGCACTGAAATTTTTTATTTTGCAGAACACAAGCACGTACCATACCTTGTATATTAAAGTAACGTCACGGCACCACGTAAAAATGGATGACCTCTCTCGTAACTATGAAATTTAACGTAACTCGTTTGAAATGCTAGATGCAACGCAACCTAATGCCATGCTCACTAATGTAAAGCACCTAAACCCCCGCAAATGATGAGTGTCGCGCAAATGTGCAGTGAAACAGTACCCGGCTTAACTCCAACAACCAGATTATGTCTGCAGTACAGCGGACAGAACAAGTTCAAATATGCAGCGTGTTTTGCAAAGGCTTCCGCAAACACAAGACTTTAACTTCAGTCCAGATGATCGATACTGACTAGCACAAAAAAGGCAGAGTAGCTAAAAATGTGATTACACCAGGTACTGGTGGGTTCCTAATCTGTGTAAACCAGATTTAGTAGGTGTCAATCTTAGAAATGCATTATAATTTCGAATAGTAAAAGTTCAACAATATTTGGTACGTGGTCTCTTTGTTGAGAACATGTAAGAACTTTAATTTCTGAGTGGTAGTCGTTCCATGCAGTTTAGGCCTCAGTTGTAAAAGAAACTTGACTATATAATTATTTTACTTCCTTTGATAAAAACACAGGAAGGAAGCTTTCGTTCTCCAGTATCGCAAGTGTATAAAGCAATACAAGTTCTTTGTCGCAAGAAAATAAAATTTACATTGAAAATAATACATTTATAAACCAAAGAATGATGTTATAAATTGTAATTAAATTGTTCAGGATATGACTAAAGTTTGTCTCGTATTAAGATTCGAAAGAGAAAATCAAAAGCAATTTACTCGAAAAATAAGGCTAAAAAGTAATCTAGTTTTGGTGCTTTGGTTGCCACTATTGCTGGCAAGATTAGCAACATAATCATTAAAAATACCGAAAAAAATTCGGAAAAGAAACGACAACACACAAGTGATCGATATTGACCGCCTTCGTGTCACGGAAAAAGACAGGAATAACAATCTACCATACTCAGAACTCACAGTGAACACGTACATGTGATGCTGAATTTGCTGTGTGGTGCCATACTCACGCAGCGCTGTCCCTAAGTTACCAAGACAATAAACTTTATTATCATATCTGCTCCTCCAGTGGGAAGCTTTAGCTGCCTCCACGGAGCGCTAGGTCCAAAAGATGCGCCAGAAAAGAATCACTTGAGGTACTCCCTCCAAAAGAGGTGAAGTTCATTGCTGATAGAAACCATATTTACAAAGTTAAGGTCAGGACGACGTGTTTATTAAGCGCGATCATGAGACCACGTTTAGTTAAGGTCAAGACGTGTTTATTAAGCCCGATCATGGGACCACGTTTAGTTGTAGTTAATAAAGACAACGTGTTTATTAAGCCCGATCATGGGACCACATTTAGTTGTAGTCAATAAAGACAACATGTTTATTAAGCGCGATCATGGGACCACATTTAGTTGTAGTCAATAAAGACAACGTGTTTATTAAGCCCGATCATGGGACCACATTTAGTTGTAGTCAATAAAGACAACATGTTTATTAAGCGCGATCATGGGACCACATTTAGTTGTAGTCAATAAAGACAACATGTTTATTAAGCGCGATCATGGGACCACATTTAGTTCAGGCTAAGATAAGGTGTTTATTAAGCGCTATCATCACAGACTGGTAAGAACGATGCACTTGAGCTTCTGCTTGTTACCCTCATTGGTTAGCTAACACTGAGGTGAGGCAATAAAATTTCAAGCAATTGAGATTACGACAAAGCAATGAAGCAATGTAGTACCGGAATTATTTTAGTTGCCCATGCAAGTGACGAACAAACTGCATGACAATAAAAGAACAATCTACTCTAGCACTCATAATCCAGTAAAAGCTGCATCCTTCAGTTGATATTAATACTTATTGCATTAAGTACATACTTTCATACCTAGGGTTTCGAATTGATGACCCAAAACTAAATAAGAGTTTCCCTTTTATTAAAATCTACAAGAAACAAAAATTTACCTTTGTACTCTATGTGAAAAGTTTGTTATAATTGATGTAGATCGCAGTAGAAGCCTGAACCATTAACAATATAAGAGTGTTAATTTATAAATAATTCACGAAGCGTTGGTTTCCGGTTCCAGCACGCATAATGTACGTAAAATACGTGACTATACAAGGAAAACTAGCTCCTATAGAACTGCTCTATAAGAGCGAGGTGACACTAAATTGTTCGGTGGTAAACCATACACTAAAATTTGAGTTAAAAGCAGAATAATAGACACACACACATTCAAGGAAACTGCTTGCAAGTAGATTATCCATTCTAAAAATATACTAACGGATTTTTATAACCGGTACCGTTGAATATATTTGAAGTAACCAATGAGTAACTATCCTCCTAAAAGCACTTTAATATTTACAAGAAATATCTTCAATAGAGAATCCAGAATTCCCCAATTTAAAGCTCGCATGACTTGTTCGCTCAACATCACTGATGTCAAGCACCCGACACAATAATGCATGGTACAAATTTACCTTATTATCGAAATCAACGATTTTATAGACGAGATTTAGAGGTCAATGATCAGAGCACAAGGCAGGTGAGAATTTCAGAGGAGAAGCAGCACTGGACGCTGAGTCAGCGAACAGAGCGGATGTTGTCTGGTGTTGTAGCGAGAACATGAAGTAAATAAGAGAACTCGAGGTACAGCGATTACTAGAAGAAAACACGAGCAGTCTGTCAGAGAAGAGGAACACGTGATACTTCTTAAGAATGATTTTAATTAGCAATGGCAGCTCGTGATTTAGAATGGAAAGCTTTGTGCGTGTAGTGGAAGTTGTATGTGAAAGAGGCAGGTTACACAAAATGACCGATATACTAGCATTGTGTGAGCACTCTAGTAACAAAGCAATATGACAACACGAGTTCTTATTTATCTCTCTATTGATATCTATGAATAATATTCCTAATGTACGAATTTTTAACACACGAATTTCCAAAATACGAATTCCTAACGAACGCATTTCTTATTAATAAAAAAAAATAGGCATTCTCACACGCGCTAAATCGATGGAAATCAAAACGAAATTTGGATTTTGAAGAACAGCAAACAATACTTAATAATTATTTAGCACAGCATAGATAATTATGTGGATTACTAGCAACTTGATTTTGACAAGGCCTTTCTAAGACCGAAGGTTGCATCGTAGTTACACTTCCTTGTGCTATAGCAAAACTAGTCTCCCTAGTGCCATCTAACTAGTCTCTCTAGTGCCATCTAACTAGTCTCCCTCTCGTGCCATCTAACTAGTCTCCCTCTCGTGCCATCTAACTAGTCTCCCTAGTGCCATCTAACTAAACCTCCTCAAACACAACTTTTACTTAAAAGAACCTCCTAATTTTGATATGTGGTACCCAGAGCCTAAATTACTTGGTGTTTCTCACTCGCTGCCTGCATTTTTATACTCCGAGTGACACTGTATTTGAGAGGAAGTGAGTCCTGACGACACTGACAGCGTCATCCTAGACCAGTGGTTCGTTGATATCGGTACACAAAATTTCAAGGGCGAAAGACTGAGAAGCATCTGTAATTATGAAACTTTTGCAGGATGGAGAATGATTACGAATGCATTTATGTATATTTATAGAGCGAAATTTGCAGCAAGCTGTACATTATTCAACTTTTGAATGTAAAATATTGTAGTGTTCGTTATGTATCGCAGCAGTAGTGTTGATTTGTACGGTGTATACGAATTCCCTTTAAAAAATTCAACGTTTCCTATGAATTTTGTTGCATAACATCAGCAGCAAATATGTTGGAAAAAAAACATAAATTACGCTCCTTTCAGAATTAACAAAAAATTGTCGCAAAAGAAGCACAAATATTAAAGTTTTTAGATAAGGACTCACCTGGTGGACACTCATTCACTGTGATACGAAATTCTAAAGCGTCGGCGACGAGAATACATCACCTTGTTTAATTTGGCTCTCCAGCCTCAATGGTGAGATCACAAATAGCACAAGACACTAGACAAGCTCCTCTTACATCTTAATTAACGAGAAGAATAACAAGGAAACTTCGTCAAATTTACTCGACATGGGCTAAAATAAGATCGACGTTCATGGAAAAAACGAAATTAGAGAAGAGGTTTTAAATGAAAATGGGAAGCTTGAGGTTAGCCATGATAAGAAAGGAAGGCAAGATACATGAGAACGAAGATCTTGACAAGTTCTTGACTTGAAATACATGGTCAGTTAGGCTGGGAGACGAGAGCAAGCAAAGGGAAGTTTCGAGTGCAGAGACTCGCAGTACAAATCCTCGTTGCAATAACTAGTAAACACAAACGTGACAATTTACGTTTTACTGAATTTCTTTCGTTTAATTTGCCAGTGGACGCGAGCTTCGTGAAAGAGTTTCCACATTGAAGGATGTGCCTTTGGTATCCACAATACAATGCTTACAATACATGCACCGAATTTCCTCCTATCTAAATCCTTAAAGGCGTCACAGAGAGACGGACTAAGCAAGCAAGCAAGCAAGCAAGCAAGCAAGCAAGCAAGCAAGCAAGCAACAAACTGTGTATTATTACACAGTGGAATAATTAATTTCGAGACGAGAATTTCTTGAATGAACAGCTGAACACATGTGCAGCATTCACAGCTTACATAGAACGTGCTTTTGATGATCCCGTTGTGAATTTGCTCACGTGGATGCATAGTCAGCATATGCTCATCAGTCTATATTGACATTTAATAATTAATTAGGATTAATACATACGTTAACAATCAATGTATAGACAAGGGGTTCTCAACCTTTCTCTGACCTTGTAACCCTTCAGTATTCCGACAGATGAGCATGTACCCCTGAATCCTTATGACAGAAAGCCAAGTAGAAAAATAAAATTCCACTGAATTTTTATTAGAACTTTTAGATTTCAGCAACTATACACTAACATCAAATGTACCTCTTTAGATACGCAAATGTACCTCTTCAGATACGCAAATGTACCCCTTTAGATACGCAAATGTACCCCTTTAGATACGCAAATGTACCCCTTTAAATCCGTAAATGTACCTCTTTAGATCCGCAAATGTACCCCTTTAGATACGCAAATGTACCTCTTTAGATACGCAAATGTACCCCTTTAGATACGCAAATGTACCCCTTTAGATACGCAAATGTACCCCTAGGGGTACACATGTGCCCCAGGTTAACAACCCCCTGGTATAGATTCATAATGGCGCATAGAATACATAAGCATATATAAATAATTTTTCAATGCTTAACCCCTTAAGATTGTCGTCGATACTAAACAACGAGACCACAAGCAAAGAAAACCAAGCTTACTTCAACGTCACAAACCGATGAAAGTGAGTGGTTCAAGAATCTTAACTCGAGTGCTATGCTTTAGGTAACAAAGTGCACGTGATGAAAAAAAGATTAATTTCAAGTTCCATAAACAAGCGCCCGATGTAACGATCGAGTGAAGCTCAATATTTCAATAAAATTGAACAATATAGAGAAGTCCTCAGTAAACGAAATTTGAAACCGGAAAATTTGAGAAGGTCCTACGGCCAGAAAAAAATATTCCATGACACGGCATGCTTGGAGACAACAGTTAATATCTACGTGATTCACACGTAAAATACGAGACACATGGGGAAACGTCACACTATATACGTTTTTTACGCTCAATATTGTTGACTACTCAACAAAAATGTTAAAAACACGTGAAATTTTTCTGCCGTATACAGAAAGTTGAAAAAATCCGAGGGCACGAAGGCGTCCGTAACAACACTATGGAGGCACGCAGCCTTGGAATGACCTCGTATGACCTTGACCATCACACCACGTGACTAGCCACACGTGACGTCACAAGTAGAGCCAGCCAATCACAGAGCTCCCTCAAACTCCACCTCCCTCTCCCCTTTCTTCATAATATTATTCTTCTCCTCTTTCGGCCGCTCTTTCCATTCTTCCGTCTTCCACTCATTGCGATGGATATTACAGAGACAAATTTAGCTGCCAATGTAAAGAAGACGTCTTTGGAAAATTTTCCTACAGCACGGCATTTATTAATAGTAGGCATTTATTCAGGGTAGGCATTTATTCAGGGTAGGCATTTATTCATAGTAGGCATTTATTTAGGGCAGGCATTTATTTAGGGCAGGCATTTATTCAGGGCAGGCATTTATTCAGGGCAGGCATTTATTCATGGTAGGCATTTACGAGTACGTATCGTAGGCATTTATTCATGGTAGGCATTTACGAGTATGTATGGTAGGCATTTATTTATGTAGGCATTTATTCATGGTAGGCATTTATTCATGGTAGGCATTTATTCATGGTAGGCATTTACGAGAATGTATGGTAGGCATTTATTGATGGTAGGCATTTATTGATGGTAGGCATTTATTCATGGTAGGCATTTATTCATGGTAGGCATTTATTCATGGTAAGCATTTACGAGTATGTATGGTAGGCATTTATTTATGTAGGCATTTACGAGTATGTATGGTAGGCATTTATTCATGGTAGGCATTTACGAGTATGTATGGTAGGCATTTATTCATGGTAGGCATTTACGAGTATGTATGGTAGGCATTTACGAGTATGTATGGTAGGCATTTATTCATGGTAGGCATTTATTCATCGTAGGCATTTATTCATCGTAGGCATTTACGAGTATGTATGGTAGGCATTTATTCATGGTAAGCATTTATTCATGGTAGGCATTTACGAGTATGTATGGTAGGCATTTATGTATGGTAGGCCTTTATGTATGGTAGGCATTAATAGTAGGCATTTATGTACGGTAGGCATTTATTTATGGTAGGCATTTATTGATGGTAACTCGAAAAATTCCTTTTTAGTGCAGAAGTTTTGCAGGCACACGCTCTACTGCAGAACAGATGTCAGTGCAGCAAACCAAACTTATCGAGTAAAATGCTCCGTTTTTGTGTTAAAAAATATTCACAAATGCGAGAACATGCGAATTCTTTGTGATCCTCAGTTCTTTGATTTTAACCAAAATTGAGCTCGTACTTCATGCAGAACTCCACTCAAGAAAGAAATACTCATAACAATAATATATTATATTAGAAGTAGCAGGTGAGAAACATGATGTAAGTGGTACAAATAAAATAGTTCAAGTAACACAAACATTTTTTTGAAACTACCTGACCGCTTTGAGTGTTTGGCAATTCAATAACTGTCAATTCTGCTCTGATAATAGAAGGAACACGTGCGCGTTGCAAGAACACGTGCACGTTGCAGGAACACGTGCACGTTGCAGGAACACGTGCACGTTGCAGGAACACGTGCGCGTTGCAGAAACACGTGCGCGTTGCAAGAACACGTGCGCGTTGCAGGAACACGTGCGCGTTGCAAGAACACGTGTGCGTTGCAGGAACACGTGCGCGTTGCAGGAACACATACACATTACACAACACGCAACACACAGCAAGCAAGGATATCTGAGGTACAGAATACAAGCACAAAATATATGTTCAGGTAACACCTCTTCTCAAGCAATCAGAACGCCATCAAAATGCCACCGCTGCAGTCACTCGACAGTCACAGTGTGTGTGTACTCAAGCCTGTAGTACGTCATGCATTACAGCTAACACGAGGTCCAAATCCTCTCATGAAGTTGTTTGGGTCATACATGTGTAGCACACACAGCCTTGCATGTGTAGCACACACAGCCATGCATGTGTAGCACACACAGCCATGCATGTGTAGCACACACAGCCATGCATGTGTAGCACACACAGCCATGCATGTGTAGCACACACAGCCATGCATGTGTAGCACACACAGCCATGCATGTGTAAGTGCAAAAACCATTAATTTTATTTCCGTGTGAAGTATTAGTTTCGATAAAAGCACACCCAATATCGATGAAAGCCTCAACTCCCACAAGTATTTCTTTAATCTCCTTAAAAATAACGTACGCAGTAAAGGGTTAGTACTGCAGCAGCACTCGAACGTAAGAAGATTATTACGATCTTATTACATGAACTATCCCGTGTTAATTCAAATTTAAATATCATTTAGACCAAATTAAGAGACAGTTCATGTCTAACTCGAGAGAAAGTTCTGAATATTTTATGGATGTCTCAGAGTTGTTTATGAGAGAACTGGAGGCTGTAGTTCAGAGGGCTGACTTCATAAGTACGAGTATGAGACCATGAGCTGTTCCAGGTTAGGGAACCCCACTCAATGCAAGTAAGATCTTTACTCCGTTCCCATGCTAATGATATGAAATTTCGTTTTTTTATACCAAATTGCGGAGAGCTTTCCAGAGTTTTTCCCCTCGTATGAAACACCATAGCTGAACCCATAACAAAATTTAGAAGGTCCAGTGGACAAAAGTATTATAATACAATATAATTACGAAGTATTGGTTTCTTTCTTTGAAGTATTTTTATGTAAAATGACAGTAATGTTAGAAGGAGAGTTGAATTTCTGAGGAAAACTGCAAATTGAACAGGTAAAAGGTTTTATCTCGATGTTATGTAAAATTGCTATGTCCTTTAATCCTACTTAATTTTCCCTTTGGTAGCTACAATAATGTTCAATTTATGAAATTGGTCACTCAAGTCACAGGAATTTGTGATTGAAAATATTAGAGCCTCAATAATCTTATCTTTACAAGTGCCCTTACCGACCCCCACTTCAATTTAAACATGTACAGGTTATACAAAGTCACATCACAATAGAAACTTCATATCCATTTAATTAAAGAATCACCTTTGAACGAACTTCTGGATCCTAAACAGGAAGCTGTTGGTTACGAGAAGCATGCAACAAACACTTCACGCTGAGCATCACTACTATATAACAGGTGCCTGCAGCTAATAGAGGCGTGATCACCTAAAGAAGCATTGCCTTATCTTACAGTAACCTGAGTCGACGTCACCTGCGCTTGTCGTATACACCAGGCATCCCCACTCATGCAAGTAAGCCAAAGAACTCTGAAGCGCCTAATAAGGGTTCTTGTCATTCAAACACACCTCTATGGAGGACGAGTGAAGAGTCAGAGCAGCGAGGGCGCGAGTGAGCAAGCAGGCACACAGGACAGATAATGATCCAGGGCTGTAAGCGTCAAGGTGTACGTCTATACAGCGAGTCAGGCATGATGTCCATAAAGTCTCTTTGCCATTTCAAGTCTCTTTACAATTTGAAATGATAAAGACTTTTTAAGGACACCCTGTATTTACTATCAGGAGACTCGTGTGCAAGGTGGTGACAGGATTTATGTACAACCAGGAGACTCATGTGCAAGGTGGTGACAGGATTTATGTACAACCAGGAGACTCGTGTGTAAGGTGGTGACAGGATTTACAACCCAGAATCTGAAGAGTAACGTCACACCACGATTTAGTGTGGAACTGGTCTTAACCCTTTAGCGACGAAAAGGACCATACGGTCCTCTTTCATGGTCTTTGGGAGAATTGTTCTAATAATTAAACAGTGAGCAATATGAGGTTGCTACTAGGTTTGAACGCGGCGGCATGTTACAGCGTCGTTATTTTGACTGCCTGGCTCTCAGCGTGCTTCATTGCATCAGTGTACAGACGGTCTTTGTGAGCTTAGACGTAGAAACTACAAAAACAAATTGGTCGCTAAAGGGTTAAAGCGCAAGAAGAATTGTGGCCACGAGTAAGACGGGCGAAGCCTTAGATCTGTATTCACACCCATGACTTCGAGCGTCAATTGACAGCTATATTTACAAACAGAAGTCTCTTGAAAAATATTGAAAGCTTAAGCCATAAAAATTCCCGCAGCGTGTTTATGATAAAAGTGTAGTTTAAGCCATACGGAGTGAAATTTTTCTGCGAATTAATCGGTTTAGAATAGAAATTACCAATTTCCATAGAAATGGAGTACGTGAAATAAACTATTTAACTAGGAAATATAAATTCAAGTAAATGGATATAGCTAAAAATATTCATGTCTGGCAAAATAAAGACATGGGGGAGACCGTGAGATGAGATCCCTTACCGAACGGATATTTGCAATCACATCTCAATTATAAGGGCAAAGTTCGTTAGCCTTCCTCGTCAACATCGCACGTTTTCTCTCTCAAACTCAAATCGTGATATTTGTAATAAATGCATGCCTTAACTAACTAGCTGTCAACGATAGAAGTGAAAAGATGCAGAGAAACGAACAAAACTCAAGCAGCTGAGTAATCCAATTTTTCTAGTATATCAAGAATTGTGTGATGAATTCAATGAATCAATCACAACTCTGAAATTTTCAATCTTGGCACATGGGCTAAAGGATACCACACCTACTGTCAAATATAGACGTAGATCCATCATTGTATGTGTTTGTTTTTCTCCATCAGGCGTCCGAAAAGTAAAACTAATTAAATAGAACGAACAGGTCTTCAAAACTTTCTTAAAACTCAACTCACAGGAGATTTGAAATAAACTTTCCCGATATTACGACAGGAAAATAAGATTACAATTACGAATCCATAATCAAGAAAGATGTGTCAACAACAACAGACTCGTTAATAACCACCCACTGCGAGTGAAGCTCACAAATTCCATTCGTACTCCACAGGGGTTAGGATTTTCTAAGGAAAATCTGCGCGTGAATCTCCACAGGGGCATTTGGAGGGAAGCAATAGAGAAATATCGTCTACAACTACAGAATGCTCAGCACTGATGTCCAGCTGCAGCAAGAGCCCCCACAAAATTAGCAGCAGTGGCGGTTGAGGTCTACAGTACATTGCACTAGTAGGGATAGTGCAGCCACAATTCGTAGCTGAGCGTTAAGCATTACACTTGTACACTTCAAGAACTGGAGCAACAGCAAATAAACATCTCATTACTTGCCGCGGTTTCTAAGAAGTAGCTTATACATCAACAACTGATTTTGTATATACAACTGATTTCATATCTTAAGTGACAAGCGCACGTCTAAATTAGTACATGTTTATTGAAACACTTCAAGCAATTCCAGCGAAATAAGTTAGGAGGCAAGACCCTCACAAAAGCTACTGATCCAATCAACAGGAAAACACTGAACCTTGAAGATCACCGGAGAATAAATTCCATTTACTGATGACCGAACGTGTAAACCTTATTTCTGGAGAAAGTACGAGCACCTAGTACAGGGTGCGGCAACACTACTTACTGAAAAATAGAAAGAACTTCATTGAAAAAAGGAAGTCATATTGCCGCGCCTATTATCTGCCTGTATCTTCGGGTGATCCCTGCCCTGTGTGACCTCCTTTAGGCTAGCCAGGCCGGGACAGTTTAGTCCTTGCCTTCCAGAAACACAAAAAAATAGCAGATCGTACAGAGAAGAGATAGTGGCCTCACAGACCTGAGTAAGCTGCTTCGTCTATACGATTCATATGTACAGGGTGCGGCAACATTACTTCCTTGTTTTTAAAAGGAACTTCCTTTGAAAAATGGATGTTGTGTTGCCGCATAATATACATCGTCAAGATGGGGATTTTTTTTCAAATCAACATGTAGAAGTGCAAAATAACGTAAAAAATGCTTCGCATATTTTATGTATTATATACTACTATACGACGTATGTAAATGCCTATTGTAGGTGTTACATAATGATTTCACAGCTAGATTAAAAAATTTATAACTCTGCACTTTGTAAAATTCATTTCAGTTCAAAGTTTTCACAGAAAAGTTAATTTGAAGTGCGGTGAAAAATAAGTTGTCAAAGTTTATAAAATTATTGGCGTTTTCCGGATTTCATTTTAATAAATAATTTAAAAAAGCTACTTATGGAAATTTAACACCTCAGCAGAAATTCGTTCAAAAATGGATTTGATTTAAATAATTTTCATAGGAAAAGTCTGTGAAACAGCGGAAAATTTTCTGATACTGAGAAGTTTCAATATCAGACGCATTTTATCGTGCCTAACCTTCGCAAATTTCCCTTAGTTGTATAGCCTGGAATGTACTTACATATAAAGTTCACGTGAATGCATCAAGAGATGTTGAATACGTAAGAACAATAACACCAGGGGAAGAGACCGACTGGTCTTCGTAAAAAGAAAAAACAAAGGAGAATTGGTGATCATCAAAATAGGCAGTTATGTATGTCGAACTAGTGAAGCACTGAAGTAAAATGCTATAAATGAACAACTACAACACTGTTGGAGAGACATTTCAGGGGTCATTAATGACACCGTAATGTTGGTATTTATTTGTGTAACGTGCTGTACAACACCTGTGTAATATGCAGTAAAATACCTGTGTAACGTACTGTACAAGATCAAACAATTAAATTAGTTACAGTATTTAATGCTTACAGACATCGATTGAGTTAGCAATTTCAGTTACTGCACATTACTACTGCAGAAAACGTTGAGTGTCACCACAATTTATAATACAAGTAACTTTTATGCAAAAAATTCCTCCCGTATACATATAAAATACAAGCACCTTGACCACGCAAATTTCTGTATTACAATGAGGCCACGTGATGGACAGACAGCCAATTGATGTCACGGTCAATTTTATCCACGTGAAATAGAGATTTCTTCACTTAATTTAGCTCAATAAAATGATGAGCTACAGTAACAAGCATTGACGTAATCGTTTTAGAGGCGAAAAACTATCAGCCTTTGAAGCAGAACTTTCTTCCGGAGAACGCAAGGTAGAGAAAGAAAACTAGCGCTTTTCTCGTTTAACTTTGGAGGATTCTAACCTCAAACCGTGAACTAAATGCTGACAAGTTCACGAAGGCATACCGCTCCGCGTCAGTATCGAGCTTCAGGCATGAGTTCTGAGTTACAGCAAAACTACGAACTTGAGTTTGGTGAATTAAACTCATACTATGCACTAGTACAGTCACCAATCTTCCTGTGGATCAGTTTCACAAAAAAAATCAGCTTTGTGTTAGAAGAGTTGTAAAAGTTTAATTAGATTCAAAATAATTAGAGAACAGCTTTTTCAATAAAAAATAGTACTGAACTAATGCGACATTCTATACAAATATTTTCTTTTTTGTACAGAACATTTTCTTGGAGCTAGCAAACCTTTTTTCTAGAAACAGTAGAATTAAACAACTTTGAAATGGGTGAACAGTCAGTTTAGAGTTCCCCAACAGTAGAAAAAACGATTTCTTTTTTCTACGAGTTGTAACGGACGACAAGAAGAACCAAATGAAGAACTGGAATCCTTGTTCGTAATTAATTATGTACGAGAACGTCTAAGTTCACTGCATGATCAATTCCTTCACGGTGGCGAGATGCTGTGATAGCAGCGCGTGAGTGAATAAAGTTTTTTCTCTGTATTTTTGTCCTGGCGGTGGCTTCCAGTGCCTAATCGTCCGACGCCACTCCACCTGATTGCTACTCCGTGTCATTTCAATTGAACGGTTCTTAGTTCCGCCATTTCGAGTCAGAATCAAATAACCTTCATCATTGCGACTACCAATGCTTCAGTATTGGATGAAAGAGATGCTACATTATGACGGAATTGAAGCTTACATTTAGGCTGGACTAAGAAGAAGTGCAGGAGCTGGGAAGGAAGAGCAGGTAGCACTGTGTGCCCTGCCTGCTGTATCGACCGGCTGAATAGAGCTGGTGCACCGGCACCGACCACAAGACTTGGAGACTAGCAGGCTTACCGACCAGGCCTACTGCTCATCAACATCATGTACCCATGATTGAGGTGTATGGAATACTTTCATTTCGACCTCAGAGTTTACCAACTAAGGAATAATAATGGAAATAATGGAGCGTCTGATCAGAGTAAATGTGTTCAACCAGCGAGTAACGGATGCTTTCCAATTCAAACTTACGAAGGATGCAAACCAAATCAATTTTTTTGGTGTAATATTGGAAATACGAAAGGAATTAAATTCAATACAGGATAATTTATCTACTTTACCTAATATCTTATCTGTTCAATTCAAAACATATCTCCAGAGGTTGTATGAAGTGACCTAAGAGCATGAGAGAAACTGGCCAAAATACTGATACATGCCAACGGTCAGCAGTATATTGACTATGAAAAGAATCTTTTAGAACTGCCACTTAAGCACTCGATAACAATACGCATCATGAATAGTGATGGATGCCAACGGTGTAGTAGTATCTCGGTTACGGAAAGAATCTTACTGAAGGTAGGCGCGGACACTCGCAAACACACGTACCAAGAATAGTGATAGATGCCAAAGGCCAACAGTATCTTGGCTGACTGTATCAGAAGTAAGACGGGCATGCTCATTTTCTATAAATAAACTAGAGGAGACGTCAAATTGTCTTCTAGTGGGCTATTCAGATGCCAGTCACTAAACTTGAACAAAAATGACGAAATTTTCAAATCCATAAAGAAATCACGTAGTCAAATTTTCATGATGGCTTTAGACGCGCCCTTACATATTTCAATGATCATATTTAAATTCTTTAATCAGGCTTCTGTGCGCAACAAAGCGACTCACAATGATAGAAATACCTTTTCACAATTGCTAATAAATACAAGTCTAGGTACATCTCAAAAACAGCTAATGCTCACTACAAAGGGGCTTGATGCTGCAGTTTTTGCCTGTTGGTACATATGTCGTCGAGTTACACAGATCAGTCTTATACATTACAGTTTACTTCTATGAGGACTAATTTCCTTCATTGAACAAAAACACCGCATCGCAAAGAAATCCTTGAACTTGAATATCGCTTTCACACACCACACATGTCTGGTCTCTCCATTGGGTATCCACGACATGCATTGAGGTAAACGTAATTAAAACCCGGTGTGAATGTCAGCATAGAACGGATTCAGCACCAGAAATGAAGTTGTGTGATATCATTTGTTGAACGACCAGTGATAAAACACCAGCCATTGAAAGTGATGATATCTTGGACGCATAAAGCAATAACAAGTCTGCAATTAACTCAAGAGATATACGACCATTGTCTATCATGCACGTCTCTTGCTGCCATAGATGATCATGTCGTACTATAAAAAGCAAACATGACCTGTGACCGTTTATTAAATATATATAAACAGTGATCAAAAAGCACAAAAAAGAATTCCAGTCGAAAGTCGCAAGTTTGAGTAGCAAAAACATGGATCACATTCAGGCCAGAATCAAGGCCTTGTTATCTAAGGGCGGATCAGGAAGAGAAGCAATTATTAACGAAGTGAAGCAGAGTTCGCAAGTGTGGGTGCAAGAGAAGCAGACACACCACGGCCCAGAACAGCCACTTTTTAGGGCTGAGATAGCGAGCTAGAGGGCCACCAACAGCAGCAGCAGCTCGCCGCAATGTTCTTCTTCTCATGACACTTCTGGTGTAGCAGTGAAAATAAGCGTCTCATAGGCACGGGTTAGTGCGTGCTAGCATGATAATTTAGTGATGGAATATTACCTGAGGTTAAATGTTGAAACTTTAATTTTGGGGAACATAAAATCAGGATTTTCTTCGTCAAATTTGAAGCATTGGAGCCGAAATTTTCATGCTGTGCGGCATTTTGGATATTGCTAACATTGAAAAAATTTCCTCTTTCAAGGAAATAAACCTTTGCAGATCTTAGCAGATTCAACCACGGATAAACGTAGGATTAATGTCACTAATCAATAATTTTACAGTTAGATATATTCCTTTCTCGTTTCTTTTAAAGAATATGCCATTTCTAATACCAAGGAAGTTCAACTAAAAAGGTTTTGCGTAATAATTGAAGGGATAAATGTAGAGCAACGCTTGTTGAAATACTGCACGTACAGTTTGAATATCTATCCAGCTGCAGCTATAAGATCATTACAGCTGCTTGCTAAGTGATGATACAGTTTAAACTTCAAAAACAGTACTGGATATTATAACAGAAGTATAAGTGCGATGTACACCAAAACACACGAGAAAAAATTTGTGTAGTCCAGGGAAGAACACAAAATTTCATGGAAAAATTTAAATATTTATAGTCAGTACAAGAAATCGGAGAACCAAGTCTCACTGATTACGCTCCGGCCAATAACTGGAACCTCAGCTCAATTCATTTCTACCGTGACAAAGACGGGAGTCTATACAACAATGGAGTTTCGTTCACAGAGAGCTGGAACCATAGGACCAAGAGAAGCAGTAACACATGCCCAGCAGTCGCAGCCACGTCTCAACCGTTAACAACACCTGCACTACTGAGTCTATTGACAGTCTAGCAAGATAACGTCTGCAGCACCAACACGCTACCCAGCTACCGTGTCCACACTTCGTACGCAAGTAACGAACGCTATTTACTGAATATATGCATACACAAATAACTGAAGAGGCTAGACACTGTCACACGAAAACCGGACAAGCATTTTACTTTCATGCTACATACCATGTTCTTACAGTGCATACACAAACTATTATTATTATTTACTAGTAGACCAACACGTAAAAATGCACGTGTTTTTAATTAATTTTTCGTTTGACTTGCCAGTGGACGCGGGCTTTGCGAAGGAGTTTCCACATTGAAGGATGTGGCTTTGGTATCCACAATACAATGCTTACAATACATGTATACCCTACCGAATTTCTTCCTATCTAAATCCTTAAGAGCGTCACAGAGAGACGAACCAAGCAAGCAAGCAAGCAACGAACTGTGTATTATTATATAGTGGAATTATAATTTTCATTAAGGATTGGGTACTATGAAAAATTTTACACTAAGGAAAGATGATCCAAAATTATATCGTGTATATCTTCGGAAAAGGATTTTTCGAAGTAACCCGCCTTACTTCAGTTCACCTACACACAAAAAGTTCCAGACGCGCCCCTCTCGTTGTATCCACACCACTTGAGGCTCACCTTATTTTTACCGTATGCAAGAGACTTGAAATCTCGTTATTAAGAATCACTAGAATACTTTAGGTTGATTGCGTTTACCCTCAACGAAAGATCCTCTAAGGAAAATTTTTGACATTGTGTTAATTACCGTCCACTGATCGTTGATACACACGCAGTACACAGAACACATGATAGAGACACTTTATCCAAAGTGTCCTATCTTTATCCAACGTGTCCTATCTTTATCCAACGTATCCTATCTTTATTCAACGTGTCCTACCTTTATCCAACGTGTCCTACCTTTATTCAACGAGTCCTACCTTTATCCAACGAGTCCTACCTTTACCTAACGTGTCCTATTTACATCCAACGTGTCCTATCTTTATCCAACGTGTCCTATCTTTATCCAACGTGTCCTATCTTTATTCAACGAGTCCTACCTTTATCCAACGAGTCCTACCTTTATCTAACGTGTCCTATCTTTATCCAACGTGATTTGTAAGACCGTCTAAAAAGACGAAAAAGGCTACACACGTGCAATATGTACCGAAGCAGATGCCACAGAGCTCCTAGGTCTACACTGGTGACAAAACATCAATTTCAGAGCTACATTCAGTAGCTGAGACCCATCAACGCAGTCACCAAATTTCCCTCACACACGACACCCGATGTAAGGAGCCTTTTGATGGAAGATCGTTGCAGAAAACTATGTTTCTAATCAGGCAAATGTCTCTGAGTCTCCGTCGGTCGCCTTCATATCTACAAAAGATTTAGGTCCCATTAATCAAATAAAAAACCCTGACACCAGAACATGCAAAAAAACCAAACAAGAAAACACGATCATTCAGTCTCAATTAATCAACTCATCACTGGTTTATTAATAAAGACGAGTCAACAGACAAAAATACACACAAAACAGTACAGAAACCGACTGATTTAATGGTAAATCCTAAACAATGAGACCTATACAAACACCTCACAGACGGATTTCGCATGAACGCTACACGGGTTCGCTACTGATATGATAGAACGCACAT
>VCRD01000891.1:124656-164900 GCA_006783055.1 Trinorchestia longiramus
GAAACATTTCGAATATGAGACTAAAGGGAATGATTATCTCTAGGCACATGTGTTCCCATCTGGCATTAATGGCTGAACTGATAAGTGAAACAAGAGGTTTTTGAATCTGTATAGTACACACAACATTCAAACATGACACCGATTTTCAGATAGGAATACCTCAATTATGAGTCGATCAAATAATAAGCTATACTAATAACAGAAGTTCAAAAATACAAAACTCAGTTACAAAACATCTGGACTAAGCGACAGATTAATATCGCTGACTGCAAGTATGAAAATAATAATCCGACAATGGAACTTCGATCAAAGCAAAGCGAGAGCTAGGCATGCAGCAAGTGCCAGTGTTCATACTCTAACCGTATGTTGCAACTGTCACATACACAAATATTTCTGACGTTATAAAGCAGAGGATTATAAATACCAACTGTCCTTAACACTAATTGCTACTGATATTAATAGCTATACGTTACTGATATTAATACTTGACGCCGATTATAATCGGCGTCAAGTATTAAATACTGGGGGGAGGGTGGTTCTTCATTAGTAACGTTAATTAAATTAGTAACGTTACTACCATAAGTGACGTTAATAATTATTAACGTCACTTATAGTCAACGAAAGATCCTCTAAGGAAAATTTTTGACATTGTGTTAATTACCGTCCACTGATCGTTGATACACACGCAGTACACAGAACACATGATAGAGACACTTTATCCAAAGTGTCCTATCTTTATCCAACGTGTCCTATCTTTATCCAACGTATCCTAACGTCACGTATGGTTACTACCATAAGTGACGTTAATAATTATTAACGTCACTTATGGTAGTAACGTTACTAATTTAATTAACGTTACTAATGAAGAACCACCCTCCCCCCAGTATTGCAACGCACTGATTCAATATTCTTAACTCCCATGGCCTATGTATGATTGCAGTGCATGTACGTGACTGAAATGCCTGGGCAAGATTGTGATGCATGTGCGTGATTGATGCCTTGTCTATGGACGGCATGGGACTTGGGTGGCATCCCACGAATGGACAAAACGACTCGTTCGTGCTACCATATTCTAATCTAATATTAATGCGTCCCTAATATTGATTAGTATCAATATTTGTAATGTACGTCAATAACACTAATAACTGCAAAACTTACCAACGCACGACTATGATTTTTTTTTGAACACAATGAGAAAATGCAAGACAAAGCTAGAAAGGCAAAGATACAACTCTAGCACGAAATGTACTGAAAATCTGCATTGCATAGAACAAGAGAGCGCAAGGTCTGCTGAAAATCAGCATTGCATAGAACAAGATAACGCAAGATCTCTAGAAATCAGCATTGCATAGAACAAGATAACGCAAGATCCCTAGAAATCAGCATTGCATAGAACAAGATAACGCAAGATCCCTAGAAATCAGCATTGCATAGAACAAGATAACGCAAGATCCCTAGAAATCAGCATTGCATAGAACAAGATAACGCAAGATCTCTAGAAATCAGCATTGCACAGAACAAAAGAACGGACGGCATGAAGGAAACTCTGAAAGTATAGCAAGAAATCAAGTCATCGGTTGCTATCCATCACAAACAAAGCAAGGTTCTTGCCTCCACCACGCCCTGTGATGAGCGATGATCCACCATCAGCACGAAGTAGAAACACAAGGTCGTGACTTAATGCGTGACTGAGAGCAGCACGTCATCTACGTTACAGGGCAGTGATGCTCTCGTTACACTCATGGTACTCAAATGATAAACTGCAATGCAATGAAGTTGTTACAGAGCGTAGCCATGCTACATGCCGTGACTAGTGCATGTCGTGACCAGTGCACGCCGTGACCAGTGCATGCCGTGACCAGTGCATGCCGTGACCAGTGCATGCAGTGACCAGAGCATGCCGTGACGAGTGCATGCCGTGACGAGTGCATGCCGTGACGCGTGCATGCCGTGACGCGTGCATGCCGTGACGCGTGCATGCCGTGACGCGTGCATGCCGTGACGCGTGCATGCCGTGACGCGTGCATGCCGTGACGCGTGCATGCCGTGACGCGTGCATGCCGTGACCAGTGCATGCAGTGACCAGTGCATGCAGTGACCAGTGCATGCAGTGAGAGTACTGTATAGATCATGTCGTTCACTACTTAATATCAGCAAACCCAGAAGTATTTGCTCGTTGTGATAAAACTAATGATTTGTATCCGTTGTAATAACTTGATAATTAGTACTAATCACATTTATAATTGAGGGTGTGATGTTTAGTGCTTATTCTTCAGTGTAACTTCACACGAAAATCACATCGTTTCTGAAGGAATTAGAGTCAACATAAAAAACTCCCGTTCTCTACTGAAAACTTTATAGATCCTCTTTAATTGCACTTCCTCACACTTTATAGACCACTTTGACACAATAAATAGTGCAGCAACTTCAAATAACTTCTATTTTGCCTACACAAGTGTCGGATCCAAATGACCGTACGGTAAAAATGAGGAACACTATTACTTTGAAATATGGACGCTAGTTCGTTTATTTTCAGCTCTACAATTCTGAAGTGAAGCAACAGTGCTGACAAAATGATTGAGTTTCGTTTTGGTTCTCATTTTATGAGTCCGTACAAATTGAACACGTGAGTCCTACAGCAGCCATACTTTTGTCATCCTAACATGCACTTCATAATGACACTATAACAAATGATACGATGTGTTGACATTGACTGTTTCTGTGCTGTTCAGTTTGCTCATCCAGGGGCCATTCAGCTAATGCAATCAACACGACCCTCATAGGAAAAATGCCTGGCATCAGCTCTACACACAACACTGATCAGTTCTACGGTAAGGTATCCAATATTTCCAGTGACCAGAACATGAGTTTACTGAGGTAAATACTCGCATTGCGCTCTTTGCAAGCACATTCCATGGACTTGATTTCCAGTTAGGACATGAACAGACTCGTGTCTCCCTCCATCCTCCAGTAGTAGCCTCCTCGACTGGCCAATATATGCTTTTTTTAAGGACTTACTAACAGACTTACCATCCACACGAGTAGATAAATCTACGGATTCTGATCCTCAGAGTTCAAGACAGTTTTTCATACCACAATGATTTTCGGTCGCTCGTAATTGCTTCTAAACAAAGATAAACTAAGACGCCCGCATCGCTATAACTTTGACCGAGGCATTTGGTGCTACAGTGAATGCATGAAATTTGTCATTCTTATGAATTTGGTAATTGGTCCACTGGTGACCGAGTGATAAGAAAAATTTAGTTTTGTTTTGTTGAGTCATGAACTAATAAAAGAACTGTAACTTAAGCCTGTGTTATGGGATTAAGCCTGTGTCATGTAGAAGACTGAAATAAGGTTCAGTCTTTTACATGACACAGGCTGAACCACGTAAGGACCACTGATGTTCCTAAAGTACAGTAGAAATAATCCAATTTAGTCCTATATTCTGAATGTTCCGCTCAAAAGTTAAAGGATATTATATAGAAAATGAGTAAAGATGAGTAATAATTTACGTAATATTTCGTTCAGTCAAAACATAAATTGGCCGTTATAGGTAGGCTTAACCCAGTGGTTCCAAAACTGTGGTACGCGTACCACCAGTGGTACGCGAGGGTATTCCAGGTGGTACGCACACACTTTCATGGTCATGAACAATTTTTATTTTGTTATTTGATAATTATGGAAATAAAGTGATATCTGATCGAATTTAGTTTCTCTGGAACCAGGTGGTACGCGGCGACTGTACGGGACCTCCAAGTGGTACTTGATCACAAAAAGATTTGGAACCACTGGCTTAACCCTTTCACTACCGTTAGGATAATATGCCCCACTGCAAAATACCAATGGGACAATTAATCCCCGAGTATTTCTAGGCCCAGCATCTTAGCCAAGTATTTGGGCTTTTTGGGGATATTTTTCAGGCGAGTTTTAGACAAACTAAGTTCTAACAGAGGAAAACCTGCACCTGCACAAAAAATGTTCGATAGCGAAAGGGTTAAGTTGTTAAAGTTAGGCCACATGCATGTTAGCAATGAGTAGACACCGAAAACGAGATAATAGAGAAATCTGTTTTTGCGTTGCATACTTTTTCCGTATCAAGGCTACTTTACTGGTAAAAAGGAAATATGGCAAGTTAAATCGTATTTCCATTTTAGCTGTAAACACAGAAGAAATGGTATGATCGTTCATTGTTTTCATTCCTAGTATTACATAATAGACAGAATAAAATTATGAAATATCAACAATAATAATAAAAGATATAAGAGAACATATTAGATAAAATTCAGGGTATCTTTTTCTCTGATCCAGTCCATTATTCCGACACAATATCGACCATAAAAAGATATTAACCTCCGACTTGGAAACTACCGATCATCTTAGAACGACCTAAACGTGAGTTCTTCCAGGTGGACCTAATTTTTATTCAGTTTAACTCGAGTACATCAAAATGTAAAGCAGAAATAGTGCAGAAACGTCCAGTATAAATACGCATGCTGGCAGCCAGTACTGCATTATCACCGCCAACAGTGAATATATTCCCTAAATCCCAAGCAATAACTTAATTTAAACGCATACACACACCACTGCTCAATTTCCAAGATACCAGACAAATTTACACCCATAAAATGTCACCACAATAGCTTAGTTCAAGGGCCTTCAACAATTGCTTCCTTTCTGGTAGACCTTGCCTGCTCAATTTGTTATTCGTAAGGAATGGTGTGCATGGGCAGAAACATGGTGGGATGTAGTACGAAGAGTAACATATACTCTGATCTCTGAGGCTTGAAACTTGGATCAGGTGAGAGACTGGGAGTTTCCACGAGTTGCAATAGTTTTTGCGACCATTGCAACGAAAAAAAAAAACTCAGGGACACTAGAGCAGTCGACTGAGAATCTTCGCTTCAGTGTCTTTCCTCGTGAAGAGCGCATACGTTCTTACTGAAAGTTGCACCTGTGTTTTGGCAAGTGTTTACTATTGATTGCACGTGCACCCCTCATACGCTCCCTCTATTCCAGCTTCAAAACACCTGCCCCTTCATGCACCACAAGTAAGGCGATCCATTCAGCAAAATTCGATGCTAGATTCATAGTGGTTTACTCGTATATTTCTAGTATTTCGTACTCTTTTCTTGATAATGATCATGCGAACATAATTCCTTACATGATTTTACAAATTTGGGAGTTCCTAATAACTGCCATAAGCAGTAGCCGCACATATACGCTTTATCGGACATGGAACATAACAGCAAGCAAAAAATTTCAAATCATTCACGGGTGCATTTGAATCACGATCCATTGAGGGAAATCGACAACATACCTGAACTGCAAATGAGAAGCGACCGCTGGGCTACGCGCCACTTATATATGAAATTAACGACCCAGCGAGACCATCGCCTGCAGAGTGGTAACAAGCGCCATGAGCAATGCAAGAGCCTCATTACAGCGTTGTAGGCCATTAATTCTGAACACAGCCCGTGTCCCCAGTGTGAGCGTGGCCGGAGCTAACACGCTGCTTGTGTACTGCAGGTAAATGTGTCGTCAGTGGCACCTACAAGTAGCCTGTAAAGACTTCTCTAATAACACGCTATTTAAGAAAAGATGTCGTACAGTTTCAACGACGATGTCGAGGTTGGATGTGTCCCTCCAGCAGCGTTAGCCTCATAAACACTACAAACGAAGACTACCAAATGCTACGTGTCGTTTGGCCTAAGAATAGAATAGAATAAGGCAATAGAAATGAGCCGTTTGGCCCATTCTTGGCTTCGTACCCAAGCCCCATGCCGAACATAGCGTAATGATCAGATACACTAACAAAAATATAGGAAAGATACAGCAAGTGACTGGTTCACAGGCAAGTAGAAGTCAAGCAAATTATGAAGTCAAAAAGGAAAGGATAAATATTGAGAAGCTGAATTCCTGATGTTTTCCTAACAGCTAAGCAAGAACAATTAGCCGAGGTAACTGGCAAAAAGAAATTGAGCCAAAACAACGTAAGGTGACGAAAATTATTATGTGTAGCAACGAGGATTAATTAGGAACAGTGGTAAAGATACAAGCATAACTTAGAAGCTCAGTGGAGTACATACATACACTTGTACAGTAACAGTACTACATATATGTACAACAGTATGACTACATATACAACAGTATGGCTTACAAAAAAGGTATGACTCATACAACTGCACACACACACATGTGGGTCAATTGTACGACTATACAACTACACTGGGTGCTGGTAGACACAGCAGCAGCAGCACTGGGTGCTGGTAGACACAGCAGCGGCAGCACTGGGTGCTGGTAGACACAGCAGCAGCAGCACTGGGTGCTGGTAGGCACAGCAGCAGCAGCACTGGGTGCTGGTAGGCACAGCAGCAGCAGCACTGGGTGNGAGCTGCTACAACACGCGTATAGTTTGCTTCATTGCAGTGCCTCACGTCTGTTGTGTCTTAACAAGCCAGTTTGTCGTGGCAGTTTCGCTTGTTAGACACTGCAAGCAGTTTCATATGCCATCTATGAACTAATGTGGATATTTTTCAGACTTTTTGGGGATGAGAAATAAATAAATTGAAAATACTGAACACGATGATTTAAAGACACGTCCTGTGCTATTTAAAGCGTTCGAACCTACTGGGGTATATTCATCCCACGGATTTTTGTGTTACTTATTTTAATATTATTTGTTCCAGAAACACATGAATGTAGATCACAGTCGACACTGATACGTACAATTAGTAAATTACTATTTTCACAAGGCCACCAAACAAATTTTTGTACGTATACTAAAAATAAATGCCATTTTCATGTCCAACTCAATGATACAAATGCGGCATAACAAGAACAAGAAAAGCGGGAGGTAAATAAAGTAAAGAGAGTAAAGTAAAAATTAGTATGACCTCAGGTCACGGTACAGCTCTAGTTGCAATGCTGAACATGAAAAATAGGAGGAGACTTATAAAGTGTCATTAGAAAAACTCTTAAAGAAATATAGAGAATCTGGCATGGCAATAAAAAATGTGACTCACGGACCATTTCAAAGCCTAACCATGTCACCTGAACTATACGTCGGGATGGTACATTTTTTCTTCGGAAAATTCTCAATGATTAGTTACGTAACTTAGTTCATTTACAACACAAAATGAAGTTAATATAAAATAAGTGAAGAAAAAATATATGGAACAAGGATACGAAGCTTTTAGCATAGATTAACACATTCATTGCAGTATGACCCACCGGTGGGTCACTCAGGTTAGGTTTTGTAATTTTTTCAAAGCTTTCTAGTAACTGTATGTACAAAGTGAAGATTTGCACCGGCTAGGCAACCACAATGAATGTGTTAAGCAAGAGAGATTAGTTGAGAATGATAAATAAGTCAAATGCCTTGGGAATATCATACAAGTAACACGCAACGAACTGATCTCAAAAGGACATCTAAACGAGTCATCGAGACGAATTAAGCATTTCACTATATTATGATACACTGTTTGTTGCTTGCTTGGTCTCTCTGTGACGCTCTTAAGGATTTAGATAGGAGGAAATTCGGTAGGGTATACATGTATTGTAAGCATTGTATTGTGGATACCAAAGGCACATCCTTCAATGTGGAAACTCCTTCGCAAAGCCCGCGTCCACTGGCAAATCCAACAAAAAATCAGTAAGAAACACGAATTTTCACGTGTGGGTCTACTGGTTGATAAGAAGAACCAGTCATATGAACTTTAAGAAACTGGATAGAAAAGTTCGTGTATGAAGAAATAAAAGTACATCAAATAATTACGTAGAGTAACAAGCTGAATCAACGAGCAACTTACAGTCGTTCATAATGGTGTCTATAATGAAACTAGTAAACCCACACGTGAAAAAATTCACGCGATTTTTACTTTTTAAACATTGAATTTCTTCGTTTGATTTCCCAGTGGACCCGGGCGTTGCGAAGGAGTTTCCACATTGAAGGATGTGCCTTTGGTATCCACAATACAATGCTTACAATACATGTATACCCTACCGAATTTTCTCGTATCTAAATCCTTAAGAGCGTCACAGAGAGACGAACCAAGCAAGTAAGCGGGCAACAAACTGTGTATATTATTATACAGGGTGTCCACAATAAATGTATCCACTGACCGATGTATGGCCGATGTGATAAAGGAAAATGTAGCTTAACACGTTGCCTTCGATTGCCTGATTGGTGTAAAACTTCACTTTGTACGCATAGTCACTAGAAGGATCTGAAAAAATTACAGAACCTAACCTAAGTGGTACACATACGTACCACTTCGGATTCAACGTGTTAATAAAGCTCAGCGGGTTTCGGTATCATATATACGTACATATATCGGCCAGTGGATACATTTTTTGTGGACACCCTGTATAGTGGGGGAATCGATATTGTTCCATTACGTATTTTCCATCCAGAAGCACCTCTGAGTTAAATCTTATCCACACCGACATCTACGTATCTGTGTTCAGAATGTTCATTGGATAGTGAAAGTTTTCTAAGATCTTTATGATTATATTATTTTGAAAATTTCAGAATTTTAACCACTTCAAAAGAATTCAAAATCATTGAAATCTTTGAAAATATATTTTTCCCGCAAACAACGGTTTTTATCACTCACTGATTATTTAAGCAGTTTGTAGAGGTATCTGGTACCTTCACAACTGAAGAACAAGCTAAAAAAGGCACATCCTCCTTACCGTGCACATCACCCTAAGATGTGAACTATGACACACATCTCTGAAATAAAACAGAAGTAGAAAACCATGCTCATTCAGTTAGGAAACAGAGCATCGATTTAATTTTTCTTGAATAATACATTTAAATACAGTAACTAAAAACTTCAGTTGAATAAAGGTTTGAAAAATATTAACTACTGAACTCAATTTTGTAAATATGCATCAAATAATAGTAACAGTGCTTAAAAAAATTAAAATATCTATGTAATACAGAGAAACCTAATCTGAACTATTATCATTAATAAAGATGCATAAACTAGATAACAGCAGAACAAGATTTTTGAACAAAATGTGTAGGTGAGGGAATCTAGATGAAGGCACTAGAGAACCAAGCTAGCACATGATCTCCCTACCTTCAAAGTTTAACATTTCCAATTATGAGGGGTAAAATTTTTATAAAAGTACCCTTTACATTTGATTACACACAAAAATCCTTACATCCCCTGAATTGAAAATTGGATTTTAAATGTGAATGTAGAGTTTAAAAAGTGTAACAAGATTTCAAAGAATTATTTTTGGAAAAAATAGGGATACTTGCAATACTAAAGAGCTGAGAGAAAACCACTTCCAGTAGAAGGTCATTATTGCCATGCAAATATTAGTACACAACATGTATCATGCCCTGCTCAGCACATAACTTTTGCATGCATACTTGATGAAGGTTCATTTTGGTCCACACATTGATGTATGACATGAGAAGGTGTGTATATATAGAGTTAAAGCATGGCCATTGTGTCACAAGTATGTTCGTCTTATTTGCAGGCAGCAGTTCATTCAATCAGTGACTGGTAAACAAGCAATCAGTAAATAAAAAATTATCAATTTGTAAATATAATGAACAGTCCATAACAAAGGTAGTGTGCTGTCTATAACATATAAAATGTACTTTCCATAAGAAACAATGTACAGTCTGTAACAAACAATGTACAGTCCATAACATATAATGTAATTTCCATGACAAACAATGTACAGTCCATAAAGACACTCAGGTTGTGAAGAAAAATTTAAGATCCTCCAAAATAATAGATATGGTCTTCAATTTTGAAATAATTATGAACAATATTAATGGAAAACACAAAATTTAAAGCAGGAATTACACTAATTCAAATTCTATAACGGATTGACAATAGGCCTATTGTGAATAGGCCTATTTGTTTTCAATCAATGATGGGAGGTCCCAGTTCATACACCACAACAAACTGGTTACTAAATTAATTAATTTTTTTGTTACCTTATATGAAAATTTATTCAATATTATCCAGGGTCCAGCATGCACATTAGCAACAATATTTATTCAAAGTTCCATCATTGGAAAGATTAGTAGGAACTGAAAGAAAATTTGAAATTAATGCTTTTTTTGTACATAGTAAACAGCACACAACACTTGACTGGTATGAAAGATGTTATCTACAGTGTATTCATGCAAAATTTTTTATCTATTTGTAGAATAGAAAAAATTTCCCTGTAAAACTGCCTGGTGCAGAATGAATCTAGTGCATTGGTTACCACTGAGCTGCATGATGACACAAAATAAGATTCAGACTTCCTTCTTGAAATTCAAAACCGGACCTAATCAGAATTTCAATTTTGAGTCTTATTGGGTACACATAGACACGCTATCGATCATACTCATGACAGCAGAGGAGAAGGAACCCGGGGGCCAAGTGAAGAGGGTTTCCAGCCAATAGAGGGTCAATTCTGCTGTAGAAGCAGTCAATTACCTTTCTTACATCTGACGAAGTACAGAAGTTGAGAAGTACAATAGGTAGAAACCTTACATCCATAGGACTTTACGTAGCAATAGCACTGATACCCTGCAACTGCTGCAATAGAAGTTCATCCAAAAAACAGGCATGTTATTATGATTATAGGCTCAAGATATCTCGAAATTGGCATACTATGAAATACATATAAGTTATCCAGAAAATTAGCATTGAAAAGGATCATAGCATTTTGACCAAGAATAAGTTATATAGCAATTAGATCAGCAACAGCAGACGACAACACTGCTGGAAGAGATATCTCACCATTTTCCGCAGGGTCGCCTTTTTTGGCCGTTGCTGCATTTCCCATCGTTTAGGAACTTGGAAGACACAAAACGGCAATCCCAGACACGCTCCAGGATGATAAAACGCATAAAATTCCACTCGTAAACGTATAAAAATGGTAAAAATAAACACCGAGCGAACAGAGAGGTACACACAACACACCTTCGCACCGCAACGTTTCCCAGCGTACTGATGAGTGCCGCCCGTACACATATACACATGCGCGCACATACGAACATGATGGTGTTAGATGTGTTCACTTTTTGTTCATTCATTCATTGAAACCAACATGTACTGGTGAGCGCCTGGGCACCGCACACAGAAGAATCCCACGACATTAAAATGGTAACAAATGTCTATTTCCGGGCCATTGAAGATAGTAGAATATGAACACGTATGTACATAGTTGTATGTAGTTACCCTTTAATAAGTTCTTCAAACACGATGAGGGCAACTGCCATAATGCGCACAAAGCCAAGTTCACTCACGTCTCAATACGAAATTTTACAACGCTTCACAATTTCTCATAGATAAAACCGATATGAGCTATCACCTCTTCCAACGTACATAGGAAACTCGATGAGAAAAGATATCGAGCGTTGAGAGAAAGAAAATTATCTAAAATCAGCTTCAATTTAGAACAAGAAATACGCAAATCTAGAGGGAACAATTTTTTCTCGAGACTTAATATGTAAGATATTCAGTGAATAAATACAGTATCAGTGCATCATCCCATTTCATTCATGATATCTGTGACGGTATATCTTCTGTGTATTAAGTATGATATCTTAAATGTCTATTGATTAGAACTTCAATTTTTTTAATATTCAGGCTTCACAAACCTCTAAATATTTTAAACTCGCGAATCGTTGCGCATTTGAATTTCATTAGCGAATCTCGAAAAAAATCGTTCTTTTATATAAACAAATGTATGCACACAAACAAGCAGTGTAAATAAAGACTAACTAATCTAAAGAGAATCATCATGTTGATCCCATTCCCTTCATACTTTATGCGTCAATAATTCAAATGTATGCATTGTATGATAGTTATTACTTGAAATGTACATCAAAAATACGAAAGAATGAATTCAACAGCAATTCTAGGTAAAACATTCTCTCTTTAACAACTTCTTTTCTTGCAAAGCATTTCCCGAACGAATATTGCAACAAGTAGGAGAGATAGAGCAGCAGAGCTCGAGGATTTTTATTACGAAGAAGAATAAGAAGAAAATGTAAATGACATCACAGCTCGGAGAAAAATTCAATGAAAACTATATTTGTGAGTGTTACAAGTTAAATAACTATTGTGTACGAATAGTCATATCATTTTTGTATAATGTGAGCCAGGTAATTACCCCGGAAAATACGTGACTAAAAGTGTAGTGTGACTGTTACCTCCTCCTCCTATCCTTCTCTACACCTGGTGCCTGTGCGTGATTTACCTTTAGATAGCTTAGGACGTGGGTGCCAACCCAAGAATGGACCAATCGGCTCGTTCATGTGGCCGTATTCTAATATATTCTAAATGACAAGTTTTGTAATCCTATACAACCAAATAAATACATAATTATTCCAGACACCTCTTCTGTTATATTCACCGGCACGACTTGTTGAAACCCTAATGTGAAATTTGATATTATAAGGGAAAAAATCCCTTTGTATTCGAGAAAAACGCCCTTCATAGAAAAGGGGAAAATTTATTCTTCATGGGTTCTTCTTTTTCATGAGCACAACAGCATCACGATGCATAGCTCATTCATTTTGCACACACAGTTGTCACACTTTTCAACTTCAATTATCACAAATCTAAAATACGTTAAAACAGGAACTTTTTTAACGCTGTCTCTCGTTAACACTTGTTCAGACATGATATCACTGAAGAGTACTTCTAAGAAATTTACTTATAATTCAAATACCTTTGAAAGATACTTTTTGTTGAGTATCGTTAGCATTTGCAGGGAGAACTAGTAGAATTTATAAAATGTCACAGAATGAAATGTCGTATGAATTTAAAAAATCACTATCAATACAAAGTAGAGCTGTATCTTTATTTGAGATGTGGATTTTCTTCACGCCTAAATTATAAAGATCTCAATCATGCAGTACGATTTGTCGCGTAGGTTATCATGCCTTCATAATAGGAAATTTCAAAGTAATCTCAAAGACTGCAGAATTTTAGCGTTCATTGCAAAAAACCCAACAGGGCCAACTGGAAACATAAAAATTCGATGCCTCCATACATATAGGCGCCGCTAATCACGAAGCATTCAAATAAGCTGGTAGAGCGCCCACACCTGTAAGTGCCTACACTTGTAATAACTTGTCATGTATTTATTCACAAACAAACCCCATGGATAGACCTCTATCACTCAAAACATGTGCGCAAAACACTCATTTTTTATTCCACTTCTAGTATCCCTTTCCGTTTCACCTCTATACTTAGGCACACCCTGTGCCAAACTCTCCCTCATGTCTTTCCTACTAGTACCGACTCACTCACGTATTTAAACAGTTCCACGACCGATAATTTTCTACTTTTAGTTTTTGAATCAGCAACAGTTTTAATTAGGTTGTGACAGAGCGTGAATTGTCGTGCTATAATACAGGGTGTCCATAAAGTCTCTTTTAAAAGTCTCTCATAAAGTCTCAACAGAACCTTTTTCCTTGAAACACACAAATACAAAATGTGAATAAAAACTGAAATAAACACTTAACACAATGGAACAAATCTGAATACGATATTTTATCAATTGCATTGTAATCAATTCTTGAAATGGTAAAGAGACTTTATGGACACCCTGTACATTACATCGAGGGAAAGCAACCCACGTCTGGCATGCTCCTCATGCTGCTACACAGGCTTCCTAAATCTACTATCTACTGACCATCACTTGAGAACGTTTTACTGGTGAAATTTTCTTTTTATTGAGTATTGTTCGTTCTATTTCAATACTGTCTGGCTAGGAAAGTATTGCAGAAAAAAACACAGTGCGGGTAAATAAAGAGGCTCAGAATACTTAAATCCTTTTTCATGACATTGAGGTGATACAGTATCAATATACTACAATGTTATTATCCATTTATTGAACTATTACACTTGAAACATTTATTGACAATGACTTTCAATAGTTGTTCGTTCATCGTAATGACGTACAAAACACTACAAAAAATTCAATAATTTCGTAGCATTTTCAAACTGCAGTGCAAAATTTCAACAGAAGCATAAAAATTTTGAATCAAATGAAGCTGAATCGCGCAGTTGAATTGTAGATGGAACATAGTTTCGCTTGTGAATTTTTCAAGTTTTACAACAAACTTCTAACTTTCCGTACGAGTAATACATACTTGATTGCAACCATTACTTGCGTAGTCATCAAGTGTAATGGAACTTTTAATGAATTAAAAAAGCGACGAACTCTACTGTGAGAAAGTCTTATTCCATAAATTTAAATTTACAGTGTTTGAGATACTTTTCTGATCGTTCAAATATTGGATGATTTAGTGTATCGTTATAGAGAAAAATTCAGTTGTACCAACATTTTGGTTTCAGTAATCAATGGAAGGAGCACGACGTTCAGCTGTAGCAAACGTTCTCTTGACTTATCAACTTAAATATGTTCGGATATTAATTCTTAACTTTTAGGTTATGATTGTTTTCAATCACTTGCAACACAACGAAATTGAAGTCGAGATAAAAAAAATTACAAAGCATGGTATATGACAAATTTCTAAAATCACACGTTCCTTAACACTCAACAAAGTAAAAAAACTTGAACTTTACAAGCGTGGCAAACTGCAAAAACTAAGCAAGCCACTACACCAGGGTGTGCTTGTACTCGTACAAGTGTACGCCGTTTCTTTTTTTCTTTTATTATTTACCTGATTTATCGTTCATAAACGAACCACACAGTTCAGGTGTGGCAGGAAATTTGGGTTTATAGAGAGCAGTACGCACTCAAAGCAGCGGATTCTTAAATGAAGAGGAAGAAGTCTTCGAGTTTTTCACTCTTCATTCCTAGGTTTTCTGCTTTTTCCGAGCACCCAAATTTTTCCGCTTGAAAAGCGCTGCCAGAACGAACAGACAATTTCGCATTTGGAAGCCCGAAACATCAAGAAGGTCCAGTTGATGCTCATGAATGTGTACATTCACGCATATTGTGTGTGCATGCACGTATGAGTGAACCTATAAAGTGAAGATACAGGAAAAGTATGTCGGACGATTAGAGATCTAAAGCAGCTAGGAAAAACGCGAAGAAAAACGTGCCCAGTGACCGTAACACATGATGGAAACGACAAGTTTAGCGAAATAAAATACATCAGACAACGAAATTATGTAAACCATAAACTGGTGAATAGATTTAGTATTGAAGAAATTATGAAATAATTATAGAATCCTATTAAATGCTGAAACATTACAAGTATACGCCGCAAAGCTGAAAATGTAATGTTATCCGCGGGTCTATGTAGATGCCTAGAGCATAAATGATTCTTCCAGACAAAAAGCAAGTGTGCACATGGAAATTTTCATGCAAAAAATAATTTATACACAATTATGTTGGCAAAAATAATGGATACACAATTTTGTTGCAAAAATAATGAATACATTATTATTCATGTAAAAAATAATAAATAAACTAATATCCATGCAAAAAACAATGAATATACTAATACTTCGTAGAAATATCTACCCAAATCGAAGGATGACCGAAGAAGAGTTAGATCTTTCACAAAATTGGTAAAAAACACTGGCCTCAATCAAAAACTTTAACTTTTTTGGGGTCAGATTTCAGCTTGCTTTTTGATAAAGGGCGAGCATCGCTTGCACTTTTACCCCTGCCACACCACAGAGCAAATCTCATTTCTGCGGCCCATACAAGATGGCAAGAAGCAGGACCACGTCCCTATAGCTACAGCGGACCACAAGCATTCTCCATTCCACCCTGTCCCTACATGGTACACATCATTGCATTCTCTTCATACATGTCTCAGTCACCCAGCATTTACGTCACTTCATTATTAAGTCTACTTCTGATACAAGCAAAAAATTATTGTTGGTATTTTTAGCTCATATTGCATGAGTATCCAAACTAAAAATCGCGCAATAGAATAAAAAAAAGAACCATACGATGAAACTGGTACCAAATGGCATGGAAGTTGGCACGGTGAGTTCTACACTACTCATCGTCCAGAACTGTTGTGTAGCCATGACATGAAATCATTTAAATAACTTTTCAATGCTTTATTCTAAATATTCCCCGATTCTAAAATTGAAAAGCAAGTGTTTTTGCGTTAGTATTTTCAAATACTACAGGTAGTTTAAGAATCTGAAGATTCGCAGAACACTGAAGTTTCTCACTCGCTTTTTCTGAAGTTCTACGCGTAGCTCAAGATTTGGCAAACTTCATAAGCATTGGAAACAATCCTGTATAATCCGGTGTATCGTCGAATGTACATATATGCATGCATCACAAGATCGGTCTCTTTGCTACCGAACACTTGTGACTAAAGGGGCAGAACACGCGTATGTAAGTGAACACGAAATATGAACGGATTTCAATATTCTTCGAAAACACGAACAAATTTTATCGTAAAAACAAATCAATACTTGTGCGGACTTCTTCTTAGCACGACATTTGTCAGGCACTGAAAATTTCTGGACAACAAATGATGCTGCATAACTTTCTTAAGATTTTTGATGTGGCTAAAGCGTTTGTAAAGCACTCGTGTTTTTGCATCAGGAAACAGAAGAAAATAACTGTATGCAAATAATTTTTTAGACGTGAAATTACTTATCGCTATGCTCTGAGTTAAACTTTTGAACAACGATATGTTTTTCTATCGTGTTAAAAAGTTAACAATCCATTTCCCCAAAATACGAAGAATTTCCTCACACTTCATTCAAACCAAAACTATGAATTCCATCATGGTAAGCAAATACAAAAGCCCGCAAAATGTGAAATTTCTAATGAAAAGAAACACACAAATCTAAGAATCTAAATTTTTTGGACATGAATGCACACTTGGAACTGGACCAAAAGTTTGATCGGAAGGATAGATTCTCGTATGAATGAAATGTTAACCCTTTAGCGACCAATTTGTTTTTCTAGTTTGTACGTCTAAGCTCACAAAGACCGTCTGTACACTGATGCAATGAAGCACGCTGAGAGCCAGGCAGCCAAAAGAACGACGCTGTAACATGCCGCCGCGTTCAAACCTAGTAGCAACCTCATATTGCTCACTGTTTAATTATTAAAACAATTCTCCCAAAGACCTTAAAAGAGGACCGTATGGTCCTTTTCGTCGCTAAAGGGTTAAGCCTAAGAAGCAACACAGTTTTACCATGCGAATATGACTGTACGTTGCGCGCTGATTCAGAGTTCGTTGAAGAAGCAGTAATTTTGTAGCATGTGGTGCTGTGCATCATGTATTCTACGAACTTTATTGCTGATCCCGTTTTTATCAGTTGCAATAGCTTCTTATCTTAGAACGCGTAATTTGGTGTGAGACCTGACACTGCGCTCAATGAACCTATTGTTGGAACCGCACTGACGATCTACGACCTCACTTCCTAGAAAAACTTATAGCCAATTTCTACAACTTCCACTCAATAATAATACACAGTTTGTTGCTTGCTTGGTCCATCTCTCTGTCAAGGTCTTAAGGATTTAGATTTGAGAGAATTCGGTAGGGTATACATGTATTGTAAGCATTGTATTGTGGATACCAAAGGCACATCCTTCAATGTGGAAACTCCTTCGCAAAGCCCGCGTCCACTGGCAAGTCAAACGAAAAAATTTAGTAAAAAACACGCGAATTTTTTCACGTGCGGGTCTACTAGTATGATAACAATATTCTCGTGCTCTTTAAACCACAACATGAAGGTGGCCGTTTTATGAGAGCAACATATTATAGTGAGTGGCAAAAGTATTTGATGTATTAGATATCATGTTATTATTGCTGAAGGTTATTCCGAATTATAACCTATGGATTCGAACGAAATTTTGCATTTGTATTCTAATGAATGTTATATATTTATGCATAGAAGAAAGTTTTAAATAATTGTTCAAAAATCAAATTCTATTTACAATAAAGGTAAATACTCCAATGCAATAGTATTTAACACATTTACCATTCAGTGGCATCGCCTTTGCTCTGTCTAATAGCCGAAAGACTTTTTCTCAAGTTTTTAACGAGTTTCACGCACATACATGTTGGGATTTCAGGCAAGTCTTCTGTACAAATTTTTGTTAGTTGTTTGATGTTCAGTGAATCTTTTCCATGTACTCGCGACAATAGCATCTATAAATTTGGCTAAAAGATTAAGATCCGGAGACTGACTCGGCCATTACAAGATCGGTTTGTTTTGGCTCAGTGTTAAGGAACATCGTTTGGTTGAAAAATGAAATCGTGCTTGTATAGAAGTGATGTCGCACCTTTGAATGAAAAAATTTCTAGATAAAATTTCTGTATAATTTGATGAATTCATTCCTCCCTCAATTATTTCGATTTCTCCAACCCCATTAGACGAAAAACATGCTCATATCATCACGCTTTCTACTCCAAATTTAACTGTTGGAATGACTGTCTTTTGTTGGTACATATTTTATTCCAGTTTTTCGTCACACATGGGATCCTGCGTTTCTTCTTTGTGTTATTTACATGATGACTTTGTTCCTAAATTCATCTGACTCATTTTCATAGTTCTGTGCTGTATTCCAAACGAGCTTGCCTGTGTGTACGTTTCATCGATTTAGTAAAGAAGTTTTCTCGTAATCTAGAGTATAAACCTACACAGTTTAAGGTTTTCGTAATTGCATCACTACTTACTTTAATCCTGCAATTCTCTAAGACATTCTGAATCTTTCTACGTGTTAGAAATAAAATTTTTGAACATTTTGTGGTACAAATCGCTCAGCAGCTACAGTTAGTTTGCATGGACAATCATTCCTTTAAATGTTTGCAGTGGTGTAACATTTTTGCTATTTCCGGACAATAAACTCCACTGCACCCACTATTAAATTTAAATGTTTAGAACTGTTACGGCCGCCCATACCATTTGTGATGCTCTGATATTTTACCACACATCATCAAACACATCAACACTATTATACATCATGTGATGTTGATACTATTACATACGGTGATACAATTTTATTTCAAACAAAAGTTAATTTAGAAGTATCATTTCAAATTTCTTCCTATACATAAATGAACACTATTTATCATAATATATATGTAAATTTTCACTCGAATTCCGAGATTAAAGTACGAAAACAAAATAAAGTCTAATGTGTCAAATCCTTTTGGTACTCATTGTACTTATAAAAAAACGTTTCTTATTTCTCTCGATCTACAGGTCTCACTTATGTTTATACACGATTGTCAAACCTGAACTTAGCTTCAGAGTTTGGCAGAAGGTCTATGTATGAAAATATATATCCAATATATATATATATATATATTTTAATATCATATAAAGAACCTCTACAAGAGTCTCTTCTCAGTCAACACACATGCTCGTTCAGTCACAAGGCAGAGAATTTTGTGATACATGCGACTCAAAAATTCTAAGAAAATATCATCCGGTTTTCACGAGTTTATGCACGCTGCCTCGCCCACGAAGAATAACTGTGAAGAATTTTTTTACCATCAGAACACAAGCCCTGGAACTCCAGGTCTTTTATACGAGACGTTTTGGCTCCCACGTCAATGACACTTGATCAAAAAAGCACGTTCTTAAAATTCAGAGGGAACCTCACGAAGTCATAACTGCGTACTCTTCCTGTGTGTGTTTTGTTCCGAGCTCGTATGAAAATTAATTATACAGGGTGTCCATGAAGTCTCTCATAAAAGTTTCTCATAAAGTCTCACAAGCACTTCTTTCACAAACAGGATCCCTGAAACACGCAAATGCAAAATGTGATTAAAAACTATAATAAACACTAAATACAGTACAAAAAATCTGAATAAAATATTTTATCAATTGCATTTTTAATAAATTTTTGAAATGGTTAAGAGACTTTACGGACATCCTGTACAACCTCTTATTGGAAGCAGTTTGCGCTTACAATTTTTGGCAGTGGTCGGAGACAGTAACTATGTACAAAGAAAACAAAGTTTAAATATTTAACTCATACATTATGCTTTTAACTTTATGCTGTATACTTTGAAAATTGTGGATAAGATGAAGATAAAAATTAATTTCTCAAATGTTCTCTGGAACATGACTGCCGGCCAGAGCGAGTCGCACATTATGATGGACTTAGATTTTATTCACACGGTGAGGGGAATTATGAGTCGAAATGAACTAGTTCAAACGTGATGGAAAACTCTCAATTTGCAAATTACTATATTTAGCGAAGGCCACGTTAAAAAAAGTGAATGTGAAAACGTCTCCAGATCGAATTCCATCGCCAGTTCTGAGCCGCTTATCCAGCGGCAGCTTATGGAAAGTAATCTTGATTTGAAAAAAATTGAAATGAGAATACTCTCTACCAATTACGATATCTTCAAAGTTCAATTCCCTTGGCTTGCAATATATGCAATATCACCATTACATTTCTACTCAACATGTACATTTCATAATCTTTGTCTACTGTTGACTCACATGGTCATTCTTTAACAAAATTTCAGAGTTTTTTCTATCTAGGCGGAATTCACGCAGAACACTGACGTCGTCCCCCTTTCAATGGTTTCCATTGTAACTGTAAAAACGCATGGAAAACAATTTATATCATATTTTTATCCAAAAAGTGACCCTTATAATAGGCATGATTTCACGAGAGTACTGCCCTTGTTCGTGACGATTGGTTCTAAGAAATAAGATAAGATCGCCCGTGAGATAAGACGACTGAGTCTAATTAATAGAAATGGAATGGAAATTAATGAAATTTCCGCTCTGATGCCATTGCAAAGGGTCTCAAATTTCACAAGGACTCTTTTTTTCAGATAATGTGTTGTCTTTCGACGTTAATAACACGCTCTTCCAAATGATGTTTGATAACCATAATAGTTTCTTCTAAATTTAATGTTTGTAAGAAAGGAGGTCCTTCCTACGACCTACCCAGTGTTTGCAATAAGAGGGATTGGGAAGCTTGACACTTCGATGAAAATAAAGCACAAAGTCAAATTTTCTAAAGGTTTTTGTTCAACAGCAGAGAAGAAAGCAGTTTGGCTCCATTGATTTCACCTTTGGAGCAATGGAATTACTTGAGTCAATTACAGAGACATTCAAATTCTTGTGCATTGGTGTGATATGTCAATAAATTTGGAACAAGTTCTTGTCACGGCTGCGAAATATTCTCTCATCGATGGGATAACGACGGATTGAATTGCAGTCACATTCGAGACGACACGTATCGCAGGGAGTCTATTAGATTGTCTATTGTTCCTATACTACACAAGATAGACCTTGAGCTTGTTAAAAGCAAGCGTTGTTATACATACATACCTGGTGAAGTCTTAGCTTCTTTTAACAGAGACATCTGATGATATGTGCCTAGAACCTCCTCTAACAGAAGAAGTGTGCTGACTAAACTAAACCTAGCCCACTGTAGACAATGAGTTTACGATTTTCGAACAGCTCTACAGAAAACTGAATTTATTTAGCCGTACAGTTTAAATGGTTTCAGCCAGTTGGAAATAATTGGAAACAAATTCGCCAAAAACTCTCATTTGTGATGTTTTAAACAACTGATACAGGGTGCCGCAACATAACTTCCTATTTTTTGAAAGGAATTTTTTTTGAAAAACAGGAAGTTATGCTGCCACAGTCTGTATTATGCTGAGCTACGATTTAGCATTCGTACTTCGATGCAGTGTCGTGCATTGTTCTCCAGCGTAGAGCTCTGCGGATTGTCACCGGTAGCTACAAAATTGCGCTATTAATTCGTATTGCCGCAATGCTTTGTCCTCCCAAGCCTTTATCGTCTGAGTATACTGGGTGCAGGATGTGCCTGTGAATGTTCAAATAATATCTAGAATAACAAAGAACCTTACTTAGCTTGCGACCTACCCTGTTGCTTGGAGAGAGCAAGCGTCACACAACATCTACTGTACACGTGCGGAGAGGTGCGATGGAGCACTCTGAAGTTCATATGCTGTATTTATTTCCCCATCTTCAGTCGATTGCACTGTTTAGGTCACTTTTTATCCCTTTTCTCGATGTGTAGTTCCAAAATTTTGAGTAGCAGTAGGTAAGAGCTAGGATCTAGGTAGTTTCACTAACATTTCTTCCTCTTTTCCCTCAAGTTCCTAGTCCTTTTTGTAAAATGAGAACTTTTTATTTCCTATTACTTGTACTTTACTTGTTTTTGTCATTGTTGCTTCCTGAAGACGGAAGGACAGAACTTCATCACAAAATACTGGAATATGCACCAGAAATTTGTTCGCAACAAATTACTGTGTTTTGCATCACGGCTTCTCAGTTGCATCACTGCAGATATTGGGCACAATTATGGTTGACAACCATTGCATTATATGAAACAGAGACGCTTCAATTTTGTTGTTTTCGCATCAAATTTGCATCTTAAACAATGGGGTTGTACGTCAGAATGTCTATAATTATTTGCATACTTATTCTCCACACCCGTGTTGATGAAAGAATACAACTATGTAGCTTCGTGATGTAATATACACGGGAGACGCTGCATTACCGCGCAAATTATAATTATTTTATGATTGGCGTCTAAATACATAGAGCAAGACAATTCAGCATCTGCTGTAACCTCAAGTCGGTGATATGAGGTGGAACAATGGTCCCTATTAAAGACAAACTCTCAGTCTCTGTTTTGCTGCGTCGGATAAGTTTCATGTTCGTATGTAACGTGAAGGAATATGGTCCAGGAATGTTAAAACTAGAAGTTTATAAAGATCGTACGAAACTTTTAATTAAGACTGAAAATGATTTATTGCAAATGAATTAGGCTAGTGAAGATCTAATGAAAAGTGATGCAATGCTACGGGAAGTTAACATTTCATCACCCACGGACGTTTGAGATGTACACATTACCTCAAGGAATTAAGGTCTGGTGTAGGTACGAGATGTAGGCGTAACTAGGTTACTCTGTGAAGCTAAACAACGAAAAATTCAAATAATCGCTGTTTCAATACGGAACTTCACGAATTTACTAACATAATGGGAGATTTTATTTACAATACAAGATTAGTAACGCATCAGGCTGTCAAAAAAAATGTTTAAAAGACAAGTTCAGAAACTTGGAGTATTGCTGGGAATACGAACATTTTAACAAATCTCGACCGTAGTTTGAACTTCATTCTTCTTTGTAAACTGAATAGACACAAACCCCGACGTATAGCTTGGAATGGGCATAAATTTGATCAACTAGAAATGAAAATCGATAAAACAGACATGAAGATTTTAAGAAAGCTCATTTGTGACAGTAGATATAGGTGTTAAATAAGGAGACCTCACAAGAATAAAAGATGAAAAGTGAAAAAATTAAGTGAATGATAAAAAATACAGGAATAAGAGATTAAAAGTAGAAAGATTAAGTGAACGATTTAAAGACAATACAGGGATGAAAGATTTCAGGTAACTTGAACATTTGTTTCAATTAGCTTTCACTGTAAAGCGGATATCCTATTTAAAATTAATGATAAAATATATTCAAAGAGTGTTCTTCACCGTCCAGACAAGAGCCCAAATTTTTATGAATGTCAGTAGTCCAATTGTTAGTTTTTTTCTGAAGACCTCATCATTGACTTGCTCATTCACGAGGCTCTAACTTGGTCGTGTACACTTATTACGGTTACTAAAGTGTAATCTTTTCATAATCATGTGCACAATGTAAAAAATTTGAATTCTTATTTTATAATCATAAATTTATTTCAGGTTTCAGTTTCTGAGATAGTTTATTGAACTAAAACATTGCTTCGAGCAAAGAAAAATGCTTCTCAGTTTTCTCACCCTCGATCTCATGATATCGCAAAGAAGCGCAAGATTTAAACGCTTCCAACGTTTCACTGGTAGCCCAGGTGGATAAATCGTACAGATATACGAGGAATCAATGCCTTCTTTACGGGACTCAGTCTCTTAATGTCTGTACATTGTGTCTTTACGTCTTTAAACATGGGATTATTAGAATTATTGATGATTATACAAAGTGCGGCAAGATAACTTTGTTTTTAAAAAGCGCTTTGCTTTGAGAAATTAAAATTATGTTGCCACACTCTGTACATTATAGTTATGGAGTACGTTCGATATTAAATATAGATTTCACAGCTTTGGTAATTATGTGGCCTATTTATGATTAGACAAGACATCCATGTCTGGGATACAAACGTACAGTTAGGTGAAACAAGTACTTAGATAGTTCCAAACTTTTATTTTGTATCGTTTTTCGAAGAGACACAACCATGAACCTTATGCAAAATAAAATACTAACAACAACAAACATTACTGTGCAACAAAATATGTTCGTTGAATATTTTAAATGAATACACGATTTTAAGAAATAGGTCGTGAAAAAAATGTTTGCAAACTATTATACCTTTATCAAATTTTATTCTAGTAAATTTTATAACTTTCGACTCTACAATATTCAATACAATAGATAATGCAAGAGGGTAGTTTGCGTAAGATTAGCAGTGGATTTGTGAGTGACATCAATCAAACGACAATCTGGAAACAATATATGATGCCTGAGCAAAATGAGCTATGAAAAGATTTGCTAAACCGTATAATTTCTGTGTGTACTGCCAGTAAAAGCTACAGCAACATTTCTAAAAGCCTAAATGTTCCTTTCAGCTCAGTAAGTTTTAACGCAAAGAAATGGGAAGAGTTTGAGACTACAGAAAATTTTCTACGCTCCGGATAACCCTGAAAGATTACAGTAAAAAGTGGCCGTAGCATTTTGCAAACAGTTTAAAACTAATTTTTCCGTCCCTAGAAAATGGCTTCAAGATGATAGGGCTAGCGGGACACAGGTGTGTGTAACAATAATTAGTAATGAACGACATCGGCAAAAACTCAATTCAAGGTCCATTCGCAAGACCCAGTTGCTGAAAGAGACCTATTTGAAATAAAAATTGCAGTTTGCAAAAAACTTTGAAATCTAGCAAGAACAAGATCAAGCTTCATGGCCTTAACGATGCAACGAATGTTTGGAGGCAAGACAGACCTGCTTATAAGCAGGAAAAAAGCATCTCTACTGTGAAGTATGATGGTGAAAGCATGATGATATGAGTTTGCTTTACATTCAATGGCAGAGGATCATTAGAAATAATCTAAGGAACGACGAACAGAGTCAATTATCGAAAGATATTAGAAGATAATTTGAAAAAAATCATTTGAGGAATTGTAGTTGATTTTTTTAAAATTGTACATAAATTAACAATACGAGACAACTACTACATTTTTTTACTTAGTAACATTTATCGTTGATAAAAATGTATTTTTTAAAAGTTACATTTTTCATATTCGAAAAATAATACAAAATAAAAATTTGAAGCAGTCCAAATATATGTTTCTCTTGACTGTATAGTCTACACCTTACAGACTAAATTTTTTGGAAGACTTGCTTTAGTTTACATCAGGTGGAAGACGTACAACGCGTGACGCACCTGGACGCTTCCGCACTTCACTGTGTGCTAGATAAAATAAAACAAAAATTTATTCTTTTACTGTATGTTTTCCCATGAAAGCCTTTAAGTCTGATGAACTCGCAGCTTCCCTTTGTTCCTACTGTATAAAAATTAATTAAAATGTAGAATATTTCACACTTGGAGACCTAATTGGAATTAAAGAACATGGAGGGCTACATGATAGCGCTAAGTGAAACGGTGTTGTAAAAAAAGACGGGAACTGAAATATAGAAAAAAAGGCTTAACGATAGAAACCACTGATGTTAAAAATTGCTTAGTAATCGAGCAGACTCTCCTTGTAAAGAACCGTCTACATGTTAGTCACGATCACGCAAAATATTATCCACAGAATTAGAAAATTGTTGAGAATTTAGAAGAAAACAAAAGTATGAATTCTTTATACTTAATTTTAATACAAAACTATTCGGAAAGTGAAACAGTCCATCTATTAAAAACTGCTGATGAAATAGTTTTTATTATATAAATAGTTTAAATTCTATTACAAAAATCTACAATTCAAATTCATTGTTCTTGCATACCAACTTCTGCAACTGGCGACTCAGGTCGGAGTTGTGAACGATCGTCCAGCAGATATTAGTGTCGACGAGAGAGAGAGCTTCCTTTCGGCCGGAGAGCTTCTCTTTAATAGAGAGTTACGGTGTTCTAAGTATAGCTTCCTGTTCACACGAGCAATCAATAGAGGTTTTAAAGTGCCTTCAACTGATCTGCGGGAGAATTCAGTAAATTGGGCGTACTGCATTGAAATGTGCAGTATCATATTTTTATTTACAGAATAAGTTCAATTACAACTGAGGTAGCTTTCAGAATTAAGCACTAGTATGCCAAAGAGAGTTACATTTCTATGCGAGCGGTAAACATTAATGAAGTATAGCAAATGTATTTTTCATAATATTATGAGATAAATTCATATAAAAACGACTGATACCTAGCTTGTTCAGTTTAGCCATGAATCCATTTTAACGGAACGTGAATAGGGTGGAAATCATAAGATCAATCCTGAGACGGTTGTCATGGCAACGCTCAGTTCCGTCGTCTGCAATGTTTACACACAACGCTTCATGTGTTTAACATTTCTACAGACTTTTGTTGTAATAACGAATAAAAATTCACGATATATATGAAAAATAAATATGATAGTAGCACAAAGATTAGCCTCATGGGAAAATGGGAATTGTTTTCTACTGTATACAAACGTGACCCATGAAATCAACAAAGAAAATGTGAAAAAAACAGTGTGAAACGATAACTCTTCTATAATGTGATGCATGTATAACAAACCCTTTTATGCCTTCGGTAACAAAATACAAAAGATGGAAATATCTGGATGCTTAAAAAGAAAAGAAGATGCGTTAAAAGGTATTTAACAGGTTCATTATGGAACATAATAAGATTTTCGTGACTCGCGTTTTAACTACAAGAACTACGTGTTTTTCTTCAACTACTTACTATCTACTCAGTTATGTTTTCTGAAGCATCGTCTTCCATCTGTTGAGCCCATTTCACTGAATTAAAAGACAATTTTTAAAAGCAATTTTTACGCAGAATTTTAACCATAACGATATTTTGCAATTTTATTGCATCAGAATGTAAATTCATGTTTTAAGAAACGTTCCACAATTTGTGCTCACTGCACCTTCATGTACGATACCATCTTTGAATTAAATTTTATTTGATCATTTTTCATTATATATGGTTATCCAAAATGTTTTACATTTCAGAATTTCTTGACATCGATTTTCTAAAAAGGTCAGTTACTAATGCCACATCCTGTATTGTAGTCATGATATTCCACTGCAGAATTATGGAAAACTATTTTTAGCAACTGCGTTACCACCTTCCTATCGACATGTTAATGAGTACACATCCATACTGCTAGAAATTTCATTAGTTCTGAATTTTGGAAGTGTTTTTCTCTTTCCAAAGAAAACAACATAGCAGCAACAGTAGCTAATAAAACAGAGCAAGGTATTGTCTGTTTTCCACTGTGCGTAATTGAATCCTAATATTTCAACATGATAGAACTTAAAACAGAGCAGGGTAGTTGTTCAAATTCCTACTCAGTAGTTGTTCAAATCCTTACGTGTGCACAATCTATCGTTCATCATGCTTCCTGCTCTATCTGAAATTCTGAAAATGCACAAACGTTCCACACTAACGGTAGACAAACGGCATCCATGCCTGTAGCATGGATCCGTTTAATATTATAAAAATTTCTCATTTCAATTCTGCAAGCTGAGATTCGAGAACTACGAGTATGTAGTCTGATTGGACTAGGTCTCGAGTTACGTGATTATTAATCTACATATACAGGGTGGCCCAGATGTAAGGTACTTTTTTAAAACTATTCTGCAGCTATAGTGCACTGAATAGTGCACTATAGAATAGTGTAGCTATAAAACTACAAATGGTAAAGAGATTTGGTTAATTCAGAATGAATGAGGAGATTTCAAAGTTTTCTACCAGCGTATCAAGTGTACCGACAATCACAATATATTACCCAAAAAATTCATAAAATCCACCCCCAAAATGAATCGCTAAGCAATGGAACAACGAGCAAAAATAGTGGAACTTTACTCCCGATGTAGTTGTTCGGTTACAGCAGTTCAAAGGAATTTCAGAAATATTGATGGTATTAAAAGAATTCCTTCAAAGAAGTGCATAAAAATCTGGTATTGAAATTTAGATGATCTGGGACAACAGCAGACAGACAACGTTGTGGCAGGCCACGAACCATACGAACTGGTGCTTCAATTCAGCTTGTTGCAACGAGTGTTGCTGATCGGCCCAAAACGTCAACTAGGAGTCGTTCAGTTCAATTGAGAATGTCACGTACCTCACTGCAACGTATTTTGGTAAAAATCTAAAGTATCATCCATATAAAATTCAATTAACCCAAGAACTTCATCCTGCGTACTACCAAAGCGATTAGATTTTGCGAATAGATTTCTGCAGCTTGCAGAAAATGAAAACGTAAAGAATTTAATAATGACTGATGAGGCACATTTTCACCTCAATGGTTTTGTTAATAAGCAAAATTGCAGATTCTGGGCTTCAGAAAATCCAAAAGAAATTCATGAACGTCCACTTCACTCAGCTAAAGTAACAGTATGGTGTGGCATCACGTCTTCGAGGATCATTGGACCATATCTTTTTGAAGATGCTAATGGTGATGCAATTTGTGTTAATGGAAATCTGTATAGACACACGATTTAAGAATATTTGATACCTGAATTTGGAGATAATAACACAGAGATTACTTTTTTCCAATGAGATGGAGCTACAGCGCACACGACGAAAGAAACAATGCAAATGTTAAAAAACAATTTTTCCAAACAGAATAATTTCTAATTTCTATTTTTATAGCCAAGTACACTATAAAAAAGTTTGCTACGCGAATAATATGCTTGGGTGAAGACAACAGACATTTGTTCAATTCCATCGAGAATCACACTTACTGAAATACAAATATATGATCATTGAATTGATTTGATGAAAAAGTTCTCCATTTCGCTATTGAATCGCTATCCAAAAATAAGCTTCACCAATGAATGAAATAAAAGGCATGGGGTATTTTCAGGCTTTCAGACAATCCTTCTTTTATGAAAGAAATTTACAAGGAGCTATCCCCGCACAACTGTCATAAGCACGCGAGTGTTTCACAGGTTGAGGTGTGTTATTAATTCTGTCTTTGTTGAGAAATGTCGATCAGCAATAAAATGAAAAGTTTTCTTCCATTTTAGAAAAAATTTAAATATTCCTTTTCTTCAACTAGTTTCCCTCTAAAAAATACAAATGTCTACAGGTACTGAGTACTTTATGTTTAGACGAGTACGTGTTGAATTATACATGTACGAATATTGTGTCATACAACCACTTCTGTGGTTGAGGTTCCGTAGCAAAAGTATGAGGAGTATCTCACAAAAGACGGCACTAGCTCCGTCTGGTTTTCATTATACACCTGAATGTATTTCTACATTAAGACTTAAAAAGTCCTACAACCAGTTTTAACTTCTAAATCTATTGTAAATGTCGTAAAAATAGTAATGAAGTAGATTTACAAAATCACTCGAGCATGAGCTCAGAATTATTGATGGGGAAGATTAACGGGAATTAGTCAAGGATGCAACAGCAAATCCTCCTTGTCCAGTATTGAGGTAGAAATAAAGATGGACTTGACATGCATGTTAAACGTACGAGGAACGTGCAATTCGGTCGACTGCACAGTAAGTTCTTAACTAATTATTGATCAAACGTGCTTTTTGCACCGCACATGCTGACAGCAGCCTCTTGGGAGGCGTACATTTGTTTCTGTTAATTTAACGTCAGAAAGGGCATTTTTATTTAATTTCTCGAGTACCTGATGTAAAAAGACGCAATCAAAAAAACGTTCACGTATTTGCAATGTCATATTTTATTAATGGGTCAGGGTTGTGCGTTTGCTTCGACACCATCCTGAATTTCTTGCTCAGTACTGGCATAATGCGCAGGCAACCGCCAGCTCAGAAAATCGCGCTGCAATTCTCATGAATTTCGTGCCGCTCCAAGCAAGATTAGGAGTTAATAAACATCATCAAGACCTCACCGGGGCTACATTTGCATAGATATTAAAGGTTAACTTACTGAAGTGCATTTTTTAATAGCTGCTTTTCCTTGCACCTACTCTGAACAGCACTAGGAACTTCTACAGGCCACCACCCTGGCAAAACTTGCTAGTATGAGTAACATTTGGCGCCGGGATCTCCACGTGCGAGAAGAAATTCTATAGATGAAAGAGTTGCACATTTTACACCGCACGGGTTAACCTGTTTTTTCTCTTTCTTGACACCTTTGGTCCCTTAATTCTAATTTCTAACTCTACAAACCTCAATTATAAATGTATACCCGACATATTACACTATATAAATACAGAAAATAGTTCATCTGAACGGTGCTTCAGACAGAATTACTGACGAATACTTCGGACAGTTTTCCTGAGTTTAGTTCACAGGTTCACCTGATAATTACACGACATTCCCCCACAATTCTCCCAGAGGTCACATGGTAGTTCCAGTAGCACTGAAGCTGTCCGTCACTAGCGTATCGGTCAGGTGGACTAGCACGACAGAGTATTAATATGTACCACCTGTACGGTCGAGCTTGTACATGAGAGCTTAAGTAACTACAGTGTACTGTCCAGTCCGAAGACTGACTTCATGCAGGCAGGACTGCAAATGTAAAGGAACTTCTTGAAACAATGGATGTTCATTGAATTTGACATCCGTAATTATAACCTCAAGTTTAGTACTAGATACATGCAAAAATTTCGTTATTCAAAAAATTTTAAGAGCAAAAGACTGAAGTAGAAAATACAGAGAAATTATAAATTTTTGAGCTTGAGGACAATAGGTTGATATAAGAAATGGTTTTAAGTTCGTGGTGATAATTATCATCATGAACCGTCATCAGTATGATGATCATTATTATCATCATCGTGGTGGTGCTTGCGTTGAAGACTTAGAGCGGCAGGACATTAATTTTTTGCCTTGAAATGCAGTAATTCGTTCGCTAACTAATCTATTGAAAAATCATGCATGTAAACCAAAACTACAGCCAGCTAAATAATAGAGCTCTAGAAAATTGCTCAGGCCAATAAAAACAATAAAAATAAATGAACTGTTGACCAAATTTTTTTTTGTGCTTAAAGTTAACTCCGTCTTGCCAGAAATGGCAAGCATTTTTGTTGATTATTCCTGTTTTTATTCCGTTCATTTGTTTCGTGTTTCTCCTGTCCGATGCTCCAGATGCCCCAAATAAACTCACACGTATCAGGTTATGTAATTTCAACGATGCGAATTCAATGAAATCTTGACTCTTAATGTAGAACACTAAGCAGCAACTGAAGAGTCGAAAAAAATCATAATAAAGCAACTGTGTACGCAGATGCGTCACGTAATAAAGGTAAATACTATTTATGAAGTAAATGCTTCAACATTTACTTTGAGACGTAACAACTAGTAACTCTCTATTGCCTCGGCAACAACAGTTATCGTTAATTCTGCGACGATATTTACATGAGTTATCGCAGGATAGACGATAACTAGAGGTGCAGAAACAGCAAAGAGCTTATGAAAGACATGTACTCACAGTCAAAAGGCTTGTCCTTAGGCATGGTCTTGGATTCCAAAAGAAGTGGATTAACGACACTTGTGTTCTTAGCCTTATCTAACTCAGTCTTATCCTTTTTATCGTTGACCTCTCTTGTTTTGTCTTTCTTTTTCTCTTTGGTTGGAGATGAAAAAAATTTGTTAGACTTTTTCTCAACAGAATTATCGGAGGGCGAAGATGGTGGTGTTTTTTCGTCTTTTAGATCGTCTGAGCTTGGAGACGACTGGTGAGTTGGAGACGGAGATCCTGATGACCCTGGAGAGATTTTGTCGAGTGGAGCGACATTGTCCGCATTCACGGATTTGCCTTGCGTTTTGGCACCACCGGCTTTCTTGCCTGCAATAATAAGACAAGGAACGTTAGCGAGCTACCAATTAGTCAAGTTAGTGGCCAAGTGACAGAGAGACAACAAAGGTGAGTCAAGAACTGGAGACAGACAAGAAAGTTAAGCTGATAACAGCAAATACGTCACGTGAAGTTAGTAAGTTGTCCATTCGTGAAACAAGTCAACAAATATCTCTATGGTAGACGGTAAGTGATGTTGCAAGCGAAAAAGTTAGTCTAGTTTAGAAATACTGCAAACAATACCAATCCATACATAAATACTCACAAGGCGCAATACACGCATGACATTTACATGTTTAACATATATTGAGGATGAGTATATGGTATAAACACATCAAATACCTTATTTATTAAACAAGAGCACCGAAATGGTAAGAACATAGATCTGCATATTGGATCACTCAAATTTACACAAAATAACTACGGTTGGTTAAAAATCGAAGAAAATTTTTTAGTCAGAGGTTCATAAAATTTTAGTTTAAAACATACGATAACAGAAACTGCAGTCAGGCAAACAAAACGTGTTATAATTTATTACACGCCGCGCAAACTGTGATCAATTGTATGCATCAAAATAAATGAAGAAATATTTATTCTTCAGACGGATCATCTCTCAAAAGCATAGTGATTTGAACAAATGGCATGAATAACATTCCTATCGTGGAAGGAAAGAGAGTGTGATGTACCAATTCAAAAAAATCGTACTGGAAAGTTTCACGATGATAGAATTATTGCGCTCAAACATATTTAGTTAAAAATATTACAAACACCACACATTGGTCTATGGTAACTTAACTGTCTACGGTTAGGGAAGTAAAATCATCTGTGTTGTTAGATACAGAAAGGTTTGTTTTGACGGGCTGTAAATTCAGTTCAAATCCACCACAGGAAGATGGGAAGTAATTTTAGACTGAAACGAAAACAAAATATCGAAAAAAATACATCAATCACAAAGAGACATAAACGAGACACGTGAGCAAGTCAATTAAAAAACATGTATTTTGATTTAATTTATTCTACATGGGAAAAACTTGAGTGATTGAAGCATATTGGACACATGTAATGATTGGAGAAACATAATGAAAAAAATGAGTATATGAGACTTATGGAGAAACAAGACACGAAATCGAGAGACAGCGGTTTCAAACAATGAGAATTAATATAAACGAAGAAATACAACATTGAAATAAAAGCTTGAAGATACAACAGAGACAGACGATCTTAATGAGAGGATCTTAATCGTGTTTACTTTTAGTGTATTCTTAAAATTTAATCAAAAATTCACATGCCACTTCAAAATTATTTAACAAGAATTTCAGCATAGTTTCTAAATTTCAATGTAGAATTTATGACTACAGTCTGCAGTTAACATTTTACAAAAAGAATAAGCAAAATAAACTCAAAAGGTCGTCTCACAGAGATGCATGTCGCGGGCAAATAAAATGATCATGGAATATTGTAAAATATCTCCGGGAAAAAGAATATCCCGGTCGATGTAATGAACATAAAAGAGGGTACACACTCTTTCTGGAAACATTTTGAGAATTTCCAAATCATTTATTCTCGACAGCTTCGAACTCCATTGCAGAAGATTCCAGATCTGTGTCGAGGAATTACGCAGATTGGAACACACGACTAAATTCGCCTTCTAGACTTGCAGATCGAGGAGTGGCCTTTTCTGCATCTGGTTTTGATAGCAGACAATGGATTTACTGGAATGGTTCGAATGTAGACCAAGGGTGAGCAGTTTTTCGTAGTAGTTCAGTGGAGCGTTGCAAAGACGTACGCTAAGATACGGGGCGGTCTTCAGGAGTATTCGTATCAGGACGCCCATTAATAGGGAAGTCGGTCTAAAAGTAAATCAACCTTCTAGCGACACACGAAAAAAATCGACGACTTTCAGTTCAAATGTACAAGTGCAAGTAATTCGGAAAAAGAAGAACGCTCAGCGCGTAAGAATAACGCATAAGAACACGACTAAATTCTGTGAGCGCTTCCAAAGCATGAAAACATTTTTTTCTCCACTATCATGCTCTTCTACTACAAAACCTCAATCGAATCATCACTTAGCATCATTTTCATTTGATCGTCCGTATCATGGTTAAGTGGTAACCGCATCAGACAATAGATGCGAAAAATTCACCCCACTCTTTTCATCATCTTAATATTTAGCACCAGTTACCTCCAAGGTTGTAAGTAAAACTTCAAGTCATCTTTACTTTACACTCACATATCATCGCTAATCATCAACACGATTCCCGTTACAGCATTTATTTAATTCGTGCTTCACGAGGCCAAACCATTCACATCATCACTCACTTCCCATTACAAAACCATTGCATCAATCACTACACCATCACCGCAATCACATCCCACTGGCAGAATTAAACCTTCACATCGCCCGCTTCATACCTTCTAACTGGAACTGTGGAGTTGGAAGTTCAGTTTTTCAACTCCAGAACTCCTAGAAAGTTCAATTCCAATTCCGACCCTTTAGCAGTAATTTCCACCGGACTCCGAGTTCTGAATTTTTCGAAAGTCCAACTACAACTCTGCCGCTTCAGCAGAATTTCCGCTCGACTCCAATTCTGACTCTTAGACTAGGAGATTCCAAAGCCTTGCTCCCACCTCTCATGTACGACCGCATGCCTAGCAGACACAGCAGCAGCAGCAGCAGCAGCAGCAGCAGCAGCAGTAGTGAGGGCCCCAGTCCGGATAGCTCTCTCCAAATTTTACGCCCACCTACGCGTTGTTCGGAGTGCGCGTGTAAATTGATTACCCTGGGCGCGTTATGGGAGCAGGGGAGGTCACTTCGACCATCATGATGAACGGATAACCAAAAAAGACCTCAATTCAACCCACGCAGACACCCGGACACCGCTCGTTTTTAGATCCTAAGAACATGAAGAAAACTTCTTGATTTTTATAGCTGCAGCTAAAAAATTGAGCAGAAACGAGAGCTAGTATGGGAAAGCGTACAGGGGTAAAATCAGGGTGAATAAACAGATAATTCACTGTAGAAACCCAGATCAGGCAGAACGCCCGTATTGCTTTAGTCAACGGCTGAATTGCGGGTGTCTTTCAAATTTACGAAGAGCATATTGATTTTGGGGTATAATTTTGAAATGTTTCTGTGATCGTTAAAAATTATAGTACAAGTTTTCAATCAAAACTGCTCCAAAAATACATAACGGGAACGTCATCAATAACAGTGCAGAAAATGGTTATTAATTGTCCGTGCTATTTGAGGTTCAAAACAAAACGTGTGTAATTTGGCATTAAGAAGATACAAAACACACGGCCTTTGAAATGCAAGCTAGAGAAACAAGTGAACTACAAGTTATTAACATTTCAATATTTCAAATACGCGGTCCAAGCAAGAAAGCTAACGAAATTTTTTGAATACTATTATAAAATGACCATAAAGCAGTCACTTCAGCTTGAAAAATTAACCAGCTTGTCATTGTATTATAATAATATTATATAAAACATAAGCCTGTATATATCTAAACTGAGCAAGTGAAATGTTGTCAGGCATCACTCTAAGTAAACTGTCACACAAGAATTCTGTATAATACATGTATGAAAAATGAAAGTTTTGGAAAAATAGTCGTACGTCCACAAACCTCAGAACTCCATACTGCGAAAAATTTAAATGATCGTCTTTATTGAGGGACACAAACCAAGTTTGTAAACTTTGCATCTTCGGGTCAAAGTTGTTGATCGATCTTTACTACACTCACAAAGAATTTTACTGTTTCTCCCTTTCATAAACGTCAAAATTGAAGGCAAGTGATCGCAGAGCTGAGCTAGGAACACTCAACACAAGACATCTGCATGCACCACAGTACAGACAATACAAGTAGTTTCAAATATAAGGGTGAACATGACCCACCAATCAACCTGCACTCTAGTAGGCCTCTAGTCTATTTTTGCATGGATGCGATTAACTAAGCCCAAACACTGTGAAGAACAGCATCAAGACACTGAAGTCGATGACTAAAAATACTTGGAAACAGTTTCACAAAAATCCTAATGAACGTTTTGACTAAAGAATTGTTCAGTTCCTTAGACATGGAAAACAAATTTGCAGCGACTAAAGTTTATTTCCGATAACATTAGATTAAGACTTCCCATAAAACAAGTTTGGTTTATTTTTTCTATTCCCTGAATAACAATAAATTTGAGTTGCGTGTAACAACACCCTATTATTCTCATCCATACCAAAGAGTTTCGACTGCCAAGCCAAAGAGACCACCCCCACAAATTTTTTCAAGAAAGAGCCTTCTATTTTAACTGTATAACGATTTGATTTCAGACATTAGACACAAATGCTCTTATTAAGCATGATGTTGTTAAGGTTGAGCGAAATTAACGCATTTCTGTTCCAGGACAAAGGCCTAATTAACGTGCCTTGGCTCAGTATTCCACAGTCCACAGATTAATGCGAGCACAGACGACACTGAATGGCCAGCGGCATATCAGAGCCGTGAGGCACATCAGTACAGTTCAGTTCCTGCACAGCATTTGTCTCCACATAGAAATTAGTGGAGGAGATGAGAGAACGATGTCTTCAAACAGGAACTAAAATGACAAAATAAAATGATTGGCCATAATTATCATGGAATCGATCTCATTTTATAGGTTGTTTGTAATTAATTATAATACAAAAGCAAGACTAATAGTAAGAAGGCTACGATGTAGAGACTGCGCTAGTAGCGCCACAAAAACCAGTGGCGCTGAGCCGATGATAGTTTTCTGAAGACACAGCACTGTGTTCGGTTGAGCGCTTGATGAATGGTGCGAGCAGGAGACAAGAACGCGAGAACTAGGAATTCTCATCCATTTAAATGAAGTTTCATTAATCGGCTACCTCAACTCCGACCTACACTTGACATGGTACACAGAAAATTACTGATGTTTTAAGAGAATGATCGTTAGCTAAAAATAAAAAGCATTCATTTTGAAAAGATAGCAATAGACTTCAAAAGACATGTACACATTTTTAATAGGGCTAATAAAAATAAAAATACATCACTATATTACTCAGACACAATGAAGATGAACTACACTTCCTGTTGCAAGTTAATTAAAACTAAACAACAGAAGGATACTATAAAATATGCGACACTCGGAAATTAATAGATAATTTTTTCAGCTTATTGTTGAGACACTTTTAGAAGCTCGAATTTTAGAATTCTACGTGTCCGAAATTTCCACTTGCTTCTCTTTCTGGAATAGAATGACTGTTAGCTGCGTTTAATGATTTGAAAGATGATCAATACCAATTAATATAAGCGCTTTAGTTGGTCATTTTGCAAACGTTTTAAAATAATGAAGAACAAAAAATAGAAATGAATGTGATAGCACAATTCAATTCATCTCTCATTGTTGAAGCTTTCAGTAACCAACAATATCATAGCTTACAGAAATTAATTTACCTGTATTTCAAAGTTAAGACATTAATATTAATCCAATAAACATAAAGTACAGTTCTAATTCATCAAATTAGAATTCCTGAAATTATGATAGCTAATCAAACAAGAATTCGCAAGATTATGATTGTTAAATTAGAATTTTCAAAATTAGAAAAGAATAGAATAGGGCAACAGAAACGATTGGTCTATTCTTGGGTTGCTACTCAAGTCCCATACCGTCCAAAGTTACGGGATCAATCACGCACAGGCACTTCAGTCTCGCACACGCACAGGCACCAGAAGTAAAGAAGGACTGGAGAAGGATGGGATCAGTCATACTCTCAATCATAAATGTTTACGTAATCATGAGTATTTCCTGACTAACATTACATAATAATTACCTGATTCGAATTACACAATAATTACGGGCCTCATATTACGCAATAATTATATTACGCTTGGTAAGCTCTCATTGTATGATAGTCCTGAAAATTAGGATGATTCATTAAACAAGTAACCTCAATATTACGACAGTTGATCAAACGAGAATCTACAATAGGTTTAGATCATCAGTGTTACCCTATCATAAAGTCAAGGCGGAGTATATTCTTAAATCTCTAAAATCAATTTTCCATTATGTGAAAAAAAAAACACAAATGTAATACATTAGGTTTGTACCATATTTGCAATGGGTGATCTTCAACACAAAATTTCAACAATAGACGTTGGGCGAAATAAGAAAGTGTAGGTCCAATTCCTTGTTTGTGTGAAACCAAATTCTGGGTATAAATTATATTCATGTCCTCCAAGTGCTTACTTTTCAGCGTTGTAATATTTTTAGCCGATCGTGAATACAGCTTGGAAAACAGCACCAGTCGAGTTATGTTTGTGTGTACCTGTACACGTTATTGCGTAGTCGTATCACTAAGAAAAGCCTTTGATTTCAATTCACAAACATTTTGATTCCATGCTGCCTGTTTGGCCGCAAACCAGACAATTCCATGTTGACTGTTTGGCCACAAACCAGACAATTCCATGTTGACTGTTTGGCCACAAACCAGACAATTCCATGTTGACTGTTTGGCCGCAAACCAGACAATTCCATGTTGACTGTTTGGCCGCAAACCAGACAATTCCATGTTGACTGTTTGGCCGCAAACCAGACAATTCCATGTTGACTGTGTGGCCGCAGGCCCAACAATAACAGGACGGTGATGGCGGTCGCAACGTGATGATTAAGTCATGGCAGGTGTGCGAAGGCCTGCGCACTATTCATTTGCATCGACCCAGGGCAGCGTTCAATTAGCTCAGGATCAAAAGCGATTGATATGAAATCTAAACTAACGCTTGAACATCAGAATAAAAAAACAGGGGCTTAGAAAGGACGCGTGGGAGTCTTGCATACGTGCGCGTGTAGGAGTGCTGTGCATTTGCGAGACACGGAGCATGCATGAGCGCTAATAGCTGGTTTGCGCGTCACATACTCAAACAAACAGCCAAGTAATTTACCTACAGGACAATTTGATAGCCAGGTAAAGAGGAGCGCTATTAGTTACGATTAGGTGAGCAGCTTATAAGGCGTCACAATGGAGCATGACCACCTACGCCCCGTAACAGGTCAACCGCATCGTCTAGATTTTTTAGATCGAGAGCAATACAGGGGTGTTCTCTCGTTAAACTGACTTTTTATAGAGGGTGCTCATTGAAACTGAGCAGTTGAACTATTAAATAAGAGCAGTTGATTGCTTATTGTATTGCTGTACGTTATTAAGAAACATCATCGTCAAAATACGGCGAATATTTTGGAACGTTTCCCACATTTCTACGTTAGATAACACCTCGCAATAAAACAAACTTCGGTACTTTTTGTTTACAGTTACAATTGAAGAAGGAGCAAGCACATGTTTTTTTAAAATAAAATAAACTAGTGTCTTTTCTCTCTTACGTTATTATCATTACACCGTCTTAGAGTCGCGTTTCACTTCAAGTAATCATTGCACAAAGGAACACTAATTTTTTAAAGGAATTATTTCATGAAGATCTCATATGGCAACTAATAGACCTCATGTAAAGTACGGTGATATTTTGTGTAGAGACAGTTTTCTTGAACTTGAGTCTCGATGGGTGAGGCAACACTTCCCTTCAACTAAACAATCTTCAAATCATGGATGAGCTCGGAGATTAAAACTGATGCAAATCTCACTACCTTGCACCATCAGCGAGAGAAGGAAAGAAGCAAGTTTTTTTCAAGACCCTAAGGCAGTAATTTGCTTTTGAAACTAATGTACGGTGCTGAGAAAAGCATGACTGAGCGAGCTCGTTAGACTCCGAGAAAGTTTTTTTGCTAAGCCCAAAGAGATACATTGGAGAACATGAATAATGGGTATACTTGGACAAGGGTTCATTGTAACAGTAATCGATAACGGCCGGGCATGGAGTTGAGAGTGTTTTTCTTTTGTGAACGAGTAACGCTTTCACAAAAAACTAAAACTTTTCGTGGAAATTGCCATTTTCTGCTTCTAAGAATAAATCATCCCCCCCTTGAAAATGAAAGAAATCCTTCTGACATACCAAAGTATTTTGGATTCATAAAGGAATTATATTTTTGTGACGTTTCTAAATTTGCTTCAAAGAACAACACAAAACATTATTTGGCATAACACATACATAATTTTCACTCTCAGCACTTGACAAACACTGACAATATTCGTAGCTGCACACTGCGTGATTTGTTATATATTTCTAACCTATGACTAAATTCTTTTTTTACAGACAATCCTTAAGCCCTTTGCTATAATATTTCAGATTAAGATCTAGCATATTTCGCTAAAATATGGCGGAATTAGCGGGAAGAACGACCATATGTGAATTGAGACGCGCCGGGAACTCTGTTTCAGACATTATTAAGAGCACTGGCTATGCGAAAT
>VCRD01000891.1:175667-192393 GCA_006783055.1 Trinorchestia longiramus
TTGAGTACAGCTGCAATACATAGAATTTTCGATTGAAGTATTCATAATTTCATAATATAAAATAAACTACTGATAATAGAACTACAAAATTACCCATGAATCAATACAAGCAGCGATTTGACACCAATAATTTGGATTCATAAAAATCCCCGAATTATTTTAAACCAAGAAAAATTCAACTTTGAATCGAATAACGCACTCTTAACGTAAATAAGAAGTGCAGGAGCAACATACGAAATGAACGTACATTCGGGAGTCCCCACATTGCTAAGGTTTACGTCCTTACATGATCTGACCTCAACAGCTGACTGCATGTACTTAGGCTTTGTTAATTTTATTTCTTAGTCGTACTAATTGAACACGTGAACAAGGATCTCTGCTACGCACACACGAAGCTGCTTGTAGATATGACTGCCACCGTGGCACCTGCTGCCACAAGCAGCGCACGAATGAATTTTATTCTACGTGTGAATAACTACAACAAAAGAAAATGCTAATCGAGAAATGATTATGGAAAAGAAGAAATATAAATAAGTGTTATCAAATCTGAAAAAGACATAAGCATTGTAAATATGAATGAGGATGGGAAAACACGTTTTGGGACATATAAATAAAAATGGCTCAAGAAAAATTCAGTTAAGAAATTATTATTACAAAACACCTAATGAATTAGGAAGCGCTATAATAACGGAATTATTGATACAAATATCTAGTGGAGTCGTGGACAGTAACTTTCGAAGTTTCAAGCTTCGGTGAACAATTCTATGCATGAATCATGACAAAAATTACTGTTGTAAAGCAATTAAAAAATTGTTTTGCTATGGTAATTAACACGGGAAATAACTTCCTACACGTTCCTTCAAACTTTATACCTAAAATTTTTCATGGCAACACGGATTTTTGCTCGCACAGAATGGAATTAAATAAATGTTCCGTTGGCGTAGCAACGAATATTTAAAAACATTTACTTGTATTTTACGACCGTGTATTTATTGCATGTGGGAAAATAAGCGAGAACAAGTTTGGTAGAGCATGAAAACTCGAATGATGACACAACTAAGTTCTATATAAGAAATAAATCCCATTTCCAAACTACAACAAACAAAATAATCGACGGAGCTGAAGAAATGAACCTCCTCATTATGATCAACAGTAAAAGCTAATAAGGTTTTGTAGCATAAATTTGTTTTACATACAAGTAGACTCAGGCTGGAAGTTTACTGGGTTTGATTTATTGCACGATCAATTGAAAGAAACTCTAAACATTTAAGAGAAAACCTCTAGAAAAATACTCACTGGAAGACACATTGACTGAATGCAGAGTGTCGACAGCTTCAAGGAAAGATCAACTAACGAGACAAGAAGACGGCTCTCCAGTTTATTGTTATTTTAAGGGTCATAAAAACTCGATACATTCTTGCTCAATTGCCTGCACGACCTGGTAACTGCCTCATAGAGTTGCAAAGGGCGGGCAATTCGAAGCAGCTTCAGTAAGGTCCTCTCAAAGCCTTGGCATCGCCGGGACGATCACGGCTTTAAAGCAGCCTGTAAAAATCTTCAAAGTCTTCAGTGCCGCAAAACAAGTACTGCAAATTCAAATTGTCATCTTGTTTTTTAAGGCTTTATAACGAGAAAAAGCATTCAACGATAGAGAAGTATTCAATAAGGGAATGTATTTCCCATGTTTGAATAAGTTTCTTTATTGAATACATTCTCTAAAAGTGACAGAAAGATGCTTATGTAAACGACGCTATTGATTTTGAAGAAATTTTAAAAAGAAGAACAGTACTTTTCAAAAACATTTTATTTTATATTCATACAACAATGAAAAACTGAACCAATAATTATTTGAACTGATCAGCTAAGCCTTTACGACTAGCTCAGTTACAGACAGCACAGTCTACCTGAAGACAACACATGGACCAGCTAAAGATTTACCCCTTTGTTTTGAAAGTGTACCACGAGTTCAAACAAACAAAAACAAAAACGTATATTTCCAATAAAGTTGGTACCTAAGAAATGTAACAGCATTGGTTTTTAAAGATATATTTCAAGCTAAAGATACATTTCAAGATACGTTTCAAGCTGAGGACATATCGCGTGGTTCAGGTGAAAATACACCCATTGATTCATAAAATGTGCCACGAATTCAAGCTAAGGTCACATCGCGTGATCCCGCTCAAAATACAACCCTTGATTCATAAAACGTGCCACGAATTTAAGCTAAGGACACATCGCGTGGTCCAGAAAAAGATACACCATCTTGATTCAGAAAGCGTACCACGAGTTCAAGTACAAATGACATGGCTGAGTGCTTTCAGAAACGTGTCATGTTGTCAAGGCAAATCGAACCAGCCCATCCCTGCGACTGATTAACAAGATGAAGTTAAGGGCCTTTAACTGCGCTAAAACTTCTCGCCAAGCCACTTCGAGGACAATTCGCAGGGTTCTATAGGCGCAATTAACATGCAAACTTTGCGGCTCTTCCGCAATAAGACCGTGAACACGTCTGTTCTAGGCAGTGATCGCCTACATACTTCGGGCACCATTACCTGAAAATGCATAAAGTAATTATTCTAATTTTTAGAGCAGTGTTTGAAAACAATAAGACAAACGCATAACTAAAATTTTACATGTATACAACAACAACCAACAAAGATACAATACCGCAAAGTTAGGCTTTCAGACTTTTGAGATACCCTGTAGAGTGGGGTACGTGTACTAACAAACAAACAAACAAACAAACAATCTTTTATTTCCAATCAAGTACACAGTACATAGACATTTAGTACATTGGTTTTTCAAATTCTTAAGGTTAACATTCTTAGAGTAAGGATGATGGTGAGCTCCATGCGACGATCCTGGGATGTGTCCATGGGCGGGGAGTTGAGGGCTTACCAATAAGTGCGAGCTCACGGCGTGAAACGAGAAACAGCTCGTATTCATGGCCGGGTTTCGAACCCGCACGCAGTCTTTCTGCACAAGCAGAGACCCGATACAGAACACGGGCCGCATACCACTCGACTACGGTGGAGGTGGGCAACTCATAAACTCTCACCTGTTCCTAAAAATTCAGGTTGAACTGAAAACAGCACTTGTGTATAGGTTTACTAATACTGTGAGTGCTATAGCTAAGCTTTTTGTGTGAAGGCATAGCACCAAATCTTCGATTTTCAAAGTTAAGACACGAAGTCGAGTAAATGCCTTTCACTACTTTCGTACTAAATAAACAAATATTTTTAATTTTGGAGCAAAAAAAGAATAATTTGTTCGAAGTCACATGGTTGTTTAGTGCAGGGTGCGTGTATGTAGAGCTGGATGTAGAAATGGATTATGCAGACGCGTGATCACGCAGTGCTTTTAGAACTTCACAGGTAATATGAACACAAATTCAATGAAAAAAATGCACATGGATGTTATGAGGGGTCAGTGTGAATCCCTAATTTTCCACTCTGCAAATGCAAAATAAAATTAGAAGAACATTCGCATTAGCACGTACATTATTTTTGATCAGTGTTTCTCAAAGTGGTCCGTACCGCCCCCCTGGGGGCGTTAAGGAAATGCAAGGGGGCGGTAGGAGGGTACGCCTTGAATGGGGGGCGAATATTACTGTATAATATGCAGAAATATAATCATTAATGGGAGGTGGAAAATCAAATAATGTCCTAAGGGGCGGTGATTGAAAATACTTTGAGAAACACTGCTCTAGACTATGCTCAGGGAATGAAAGGGAAACGAATATTCTCCATCCTAATACCAGCGTACTAATAGCAAGCTACCCAACTTTGCTGTCTCGCACTGTTTCTCTTATTTTATTCTTAAAATATGAACGGACAGCTAAATATTTAATGGTACCATATTATTAGAACAACTCGATAGCATTTTACAAGTTACAATCATGCATTTCAGAAATTTCAATCAAAATTTGAATAATAAGAATGATACTCGTGATTGAAATTGTTTTCAAACTTTTGATTAAATTACTACATAAGCAATCACACGAAACCCTCCTGGAAGTAACTTTTTGGAGCCATGCCGGAGTCACTACTGAACTGATGAAACCTATTGTATTGTGAAAAAAAGACACTTTAATCTAGCACGTTCCGGGTCGAAAACTACTGGTGCGTTATAACGTATCAAATTCATTGACTCACGCATGCTACACCGACATGAGCACAGCGAGCCACCCAGTGAATTATAGTCCGCATACAAAAACTCACTAAAGATTCTACTAAAACTTCGCTCGAAAGCCCATCGTGGTCTCCGCTAAACTCAGGACATCAGACGGAAAGTATTGGTCTAACGTCTGGGCCTCTCGATAGGTTCCGTGGCGTTATTATATTCTGTGGTCTTTTAACGTTCCATAAATTTTGAGAGATTTTGCAAGCGTATAATTTTGCTAGTTGTACGCATGATCGTCTCAGAATTTCCTTAGTTTCGAGGAAAGAATATATTTTTTTCGTCGTTGATGACCGTGACATGAGAGCCTTGGAAAGTTCTAAAATGGGAATCTTGTTGCTCACGCAAGACTATCAAATTTTGAAGAAGCGCCACGGGACTGAAGGTATCGTAAATGACTGATGTGATACGCACAATTGGAAACTCAGCGCTATTAAACTGAGATAAGATCTAAACAAAATAGAATGGCGAACACCAAGCCCTTCAGGCTGTCTACGATACCACCCAGAGAATACCTGGTGAGTTTGACTGAACTCAAAATTTTTTCCTTAGAATGGAACGTATACGTAGATAAAAATCCACCATCTTTTTGTTTTTATTTTCACTGGGTAATCAAAAAGTGAACTTGAACCGATAATAAAAGTTCATTTTTGTGATAAAAAATCGATAGTTTAAGAGAAATAAGCGCAATTCAACACATTTTTGACTCATTTCCACGGATATCTTTTTCTGTACAATATTTATTCTTGCGAAATGGATACATCATTCAGACAGTTACCATTTAGAAGACCTCCATTTTGGTTGATTGCTCGAGCTTGCTGGCTGTGCTTCTTCCTCTCGTAAATCAGGGGTAGAAGATAAGGTGGTCTCATGTCCTTAGGGATTAAATACTCTAAAAAGGGATTCAGAGATGCATTGTGTGTCAAGCTTAACATATAACGGCGGTTGAGCTCCACCACGGACAGACTTGAGCAGCGTGTAAGTAATGTTTATGCTCCGAAAATGTGCAACAAAACATTATCATAAATACACATACCTAATGACCAGTTAATCTGTCTTCGTAGTACACAATTTCTCTGCATTAAGAAAATTACATACGACACCAATGAGCCACGGTTGCAATATGCAAGTGTGACAAACACAGCTCTGATATCCTGGGCAATCAGCGATCCGAATGATAGCTAATCTTAGTGCTTGCGGACCACTGATAGAGAGACCAGCACAGATTGAGACCTATCCTTTAAAACTAAAAGCTAAGGCATAAATATTTGAAATCCATTGGCTTTAGTTCCAAGGTTTGAAATGCGTTGATTCAAGTTCGAATGGATTGAAAGCCCTGGTCTAACCAGTTCTTGGGAAACAAGAGGATGCATCAAACGCTCGTGTGTGTGACTACATTTCAGTGCCACTCGGAGCTGTGAGGTCGCATCTTCAGAGGTCACATGGTGGGTCACGTGCGAGTCATAGGCGCGGTGTACGATGACGCCTGCTGTATATCACAGTCAAACGCAGCTTCCATGCTCACAAATAAACGAGCAAGCTAAACCGTGAAGACAAACTACGCAGATTTTTCCATCTATAAATAACGATCAGTTATCCCTACGCTTATAATTCATAAGGGGAGCCAAGCTATTCCCTCCGAGAGACAAAGATTTCCATTCAAACATTACCATTTTTATTCCCGTGTTTTTCATGAAGGAAAGACAGCAAGTCTTTCTTCAATTCAAAACAACTTGAATGTCTTCTTTTGGAATAGAATTTGTGAATGAAGCTCACCTTACCTTCCTCCTAAGAAAATGACCAGGACTTTCCCCTCCAATTACGTATCATATTAGTGTCGGCTCACAAAGACTCGGGATTTTCCACTGTACAAATTGATGGATATATTTCCAGTTCTTTAATTGGTATCAGAAATGAACTACAAACTGAGGTAAAGAGATGAGATGCAGGTTACATTTTCTTCCGTTACTGAATTTCAAGCCAGAGATAAAGAAGCACGACATTTATCAGGATTGAACGCTTATTGTAATTGGAATGATTTTGAATGCTAAACTTTCCACATAACGGTATGATTTGCACACTAATAACACTGATGAGAGATTCACAGATTTAATTCCGCTAGTATGAGAACCGCTTTATACACTCAGGCTGATATGAGATAAGATGAAGGATAAGGATACTCGGAAGTGCCAAGACTGATAAACTTCAAAGATCGACGTACAGCCTAGCCAACTTGGCTGCCAAATTGTACACTTAATGCCAACACTAAATGTACTAAAATTTACAGATATCTAAATTATTCCGGCGTTAAAGTTGAACTGAGAATAGTTCTCTTTTAAGAGAACTAGCTTACGTAATGTCAATGTAGATGTTCTTCAGCCGGAAAATAATTCTTGCCAAACTTGAAAACTATTACCTGAAAAATCCACAGTTATCAGCCCTTCAGTTTAGGATTGGTTGACCTTTTGTCAATGACTATTAAGAAGCGGGTGTTTCAGCGGGTACTACTACTACTACTCAATAGAAAGGGAAGCATAAAGTTACATGTTTGTATGTAACCTACGCAGCTGTGTAGCTGACACATGCTACTCACGAACGATAAAGGATGCGAACATCACTTCCTGTTAGTGAAAATCGTTAAACTTTTGCCAGTGCACGTAAAACAGTTATAAATAGCATCTGTTAAGATCTATCGAGGAAACATGCTGTAGCAAACATCCTATTTGTGTTTTAGAAATATTTTGTTTTTCTCAGTGGACAATACATTTTACATGGAGAAAATTCTGTGCTGAGTAATAGTTCAAGAAAATATGATTTTGTTTCCACACGACGAGTCAACTAGTAGAAAGACACTTTGTAGTCGTGCGAGTCTTTGTCGGCACCGGCGATCATTGCAAATAAATTCGAGAAAACGCCTGAACGTTTGTTCGTGAACTATTGGGAAATGCATCAAAATATTCTCCGATAATTTTCTTTGCATTGCAAAATCCTAAATACTTCAGTGCACGAAAACTCAACAAAAAGTCTAGCATTTACTGTCGTGCAAGTCGCTTTGCACGTAATCGTTAATATAGAAGAAGTCTATAATAATTTACACGTAGAAGCGTCCATTTTGACTGCAAAAGATTGTGAAGTAGAAAGGCAACATTTAAATTCAAATAAGTATGTTAAAGGGTATGGAAAATTTTGTGTTGGAGATTCCATAACCTCCCCTGCGAGACTAATCCATGATGATCCAGCGTGGCACGGTGCGACTCATTACATTGAGTCAGCCTTATGCCAAATAAATGGTCAATTCATAATAATCATCTAATAATTAAACCGTCCAACTTGTCTAAATTAGAAATTCTTGCGATGTAGAAGGATTTTATTCGCGCAAAGCCCACGTCTTTGTTATCCTGTACTTCAGCGTCACTCGTCGTAATTTTTCGACGAATTTTTCTCGCACGACAAAATGTAATTACAATAAATTGAGTTTTCTATGTACGTTTATTATTTGGAATTCGGTGATGAATTGACGTTAATTATTTAGCCTGGAACGAGCATATTTACAACGTGTGATAAGATAATAATAAGCAATGAGTCGAAAAGAATGACACTGCAGGAAACTAAAACTAGAATTTCCTTTCTAAAACCCACTTGTTGATGGATGTTATGTTCACGTCTTTACATCAAGCCAATGAAGCAATTGTATTTTTACGTCTTTATACAGGACACTGAAGCAACTGTATCTTTACGTCTTTACATCAGGACACTGAAGCAACTGTATCTTTACGTCTTTAAATCAAGACACTGAACCAACTGTATCTTTACGTCTTTACATCAGGACACTGAAGCAACTGTATCTTTACGTCTTTAAATCAAGACACTGAAGCAATTGTATCTTCACTTCGCGTCTTTACATCAAGACACTGAAGCAATTGTATCTTTACGTCTTTACATGAAGACACTGAAGCAACTGTATCTTTACGTCTTTACATCAAGACACTGAAGCGACTGGATCTTTACGCCTCTACATCAAGACACGGAAACGACTGTATTTTTACTTTACGTCTTCCCATCAAGACACTGAAGCGACTGTAGCAGATGTTTTTCAAAGTTAGTAAACCGAGAGTAAAAGAATTGCAACAAGTATTGCTAAATACATAGAAAGACACCGCCTGGTTCGACATTACTACTCGAGTGAAAGTAACATTAAAGTGAAGAAACAATTAAAAGTTGGTATCTAAGTTTGAATCATACATTTGAACCACGCAGTCCATCTAGCAGCATCATTTACAAAGGAAAGACTTTCTGTAATGAAATGCGACGCAGGGAATTTTATGGCACGCACAAAAATTATACGACGTTGCAATCTTCTGAATGCATTATATGTACTTTAGACAATTAATGACGGATATTTTTAAGCTTTCATTCATCATACAGGATACATATCTGAGAACTGGTAAAAATTTATTCAAAAAGAATTCTTCACATTCTACCGAATTCATCACGCACAAGTACTAAAAAGAACATGATAATGTGACTAAGTCTAAGGTTATCAATGTAATACTAGAGCGCTTCTCCAAGATTACACAAAAACATTTTGTTTACTATAAATTTTTAAAAATTATTTCAAGTTGAAACAAATTTCGTTTGGATCATTTCCAGCCTCTCCTTCATGCAGTCAGCTGCTCTGCAAACTTAATGGATTATTTTTATTTGAGATTTTAGTTTCGCAGCCCAGGCAGGTGGTCGCAATAAGCCTCCTTTGGGATCCAACTTTCTCACTAAGTTGGCACCTTCGTTCTTCCGAGAAAATCTAACGGTAATTATAAAATTCAATCGCTGTTCTATTATACAAGTAAAGTTGGCTATATTGCTGTAAAAATGTTTAAGTATAAAGTTACACATTTTTTCAACAATTGAAAAAAATTTTCGTTCTAAACTTAAACATTTACGTGGCAACTTTTTGGAAATTTTCTGGTGACTTTAGTACAGAGAAAGTTTTTCCACGTCTGTGTTAGGAAGTGGAATCCATTAGGATCCCGCTTATCTAATTGATGGCAGTGCAGCTTTGGTTGCAAAGGTGTTTATCATTGTAACGAAATATCGTATGTAATATCAACATACTAGATAGTTCCCGTAGAAATTACACGGTATAAAAGAGACAAAATTTAGGATTTTTCTATCCACAATTGCGTTATCAGTTTGATTAGATTTTACTAACCTGAAATCATTATAAAGACGAATGTATTTACGACGCATTATTGTGTTTTAAATGAATATATTTCCTAAATGCATAAAGAACTTCAATTTTGTGTTATCTACCGATAACATGGCGTCGGTAGTACCCATGGAGATTTTACGGTTTACAAGTGTTAAAATTAAGGATCTATGAAATAATACATTTTTCAGTTTTATCCGTGATACTATCAGAACCTGAATATTTGTCAGGAATATATACAGAACTTCCATTCTGTATCTTATCTACCGATAACATGGCCGTAGGAAAAGAAGGCTAATAACAGGAAAAATGGCGTACTTTATAATCATCCGGCGCTTTGGTATCCTCAATACAATACTTATATTACATGTATACCCGTTCTGATTTAAGTTCAATAATTTTTCTTCAGTAATAGATAGGAAGAAATAGGTGGGACGGACACACAAAGATACAGAGGGAAATATCCAACTGACAGAGAAAGGCGCCATTTACTGAAAATTAGAGGTAATACGGGGATGTGGTCGTGGGCTGCACACAAGACCTGCTACATAGAGACAGGACTTGCAGTGCTGTTGTGCAGTCGGGGCTTCGGTTACATCTTTACCGCTTCAATATGGTTGATGACCCTTATTGCTCCTGTGGTGCTGAAGAAAATATTGACCACCTTTTTCTCCTGCTTTTACTACACTGCAGAACGTACCATTATGAAAAGTTCCTTGATCTTAGTAAATGTACCGTTCTACCTGAAAAATTTACTCGGAGAAGACCCCTCAAAACAAATTGTTAACACGTTGGCTCCGAAGTGGTACGTATGTATACCACTTGGGTTAGGTTCTGTAATTTTTTCAGATCTTTCTAGTGACTATGCGTACAAAGTGAAGTTTTACACCAATCAGGCAATCGGAGGCAACGTGTTAATATAGTTGCTAATTATCCATCATCCACAAAAACAAATTAAAAACATCTGAGATTACATTAAAATTGTAACATTTCAGAGAAGTGAACAGACTCTTCGAGTGGAGTTGCGCAGAATAAACTACTGTAACTTCTTTCAGCCTAAAAGCTGAACCTCAGAGTAACAATAAACATCCCTGAAGGCGTGGAGCGGCATGGACTCGTCTCTGAAGTTCTAATAAACGTGAAACAAGGAGAAGAGATAAAGAGAAATGGAGATACACTGTGTATTATATATGTAGATAATCTAAATTGCATCGTTTCCCTTCGATTTCATTCTTGCAAAGTTAAGGAATGTTTCCAGTTAAGATTTCATGGTAAAACTGAACGCAATTATTGAGCTTTTATCTGAAAGTTCCTTTTTTGTCTCAGTTTAGAATTGAATAACTTTTAGAAAAAGTCTTTAATCTACACGACTCGAACTTACTACACTATCTTACTCTCATGCACCTTTCCTAGAATTCCTAGCCGACCATTCTTTTACCCAAAGATGTCTCACAAAGTATTAAACTTTTGCTTCGAAGGTTCTTTTCAATCATCATGAGGCTTCACCCAGCGCTGCTGCAGAGGCTGACATTTCCCACAAGGTTCCTCAGCGTCCCCAGAGAAGGTGTGCACTTCCGTAGCAAGGCTACGAAGACGAAATGATGAGCGTAGCTTTATTGCGAAAGTAAAGGACACCACACGCGGTATTTAGTCCTCGATGACCTTTCCATGCCGCACGAGAAACATGCTTGCGCAAATCCAGGATTATGGAAATGAACAACATTGTAGAGGTTATAGGTCAGGAATCGAACTAGGAATATATAAATTGAAGAAAGAAAAGCTTGTTTTTTAACTAAAAATCATGGATTTCAAGAACAAACCACAAACTACACAACCTAATAGCTTGAGAAAAAGTTCAAGAACTTCGAAAAAAAATGACTTCAGATACTCGCTGTTTCAAAACAGATTTTGAGATAACGGAGACATGGTGTTGTATTTTAGCGTATATAGCTTGAAATTTCAGGAGAAACTAAAAACAAAATCATCTACATTTGAGCCTTCAATTTAATGCATTGCTTTAGTTCTTACGACCACAAATTAGAATTAACACAGAATTGTTAAAAATAGAGACAGGAAATAATTCCTGCCATCGAAGATTTCATCACCAGTGCAATGAAGATTTGACACAATAGCGGATGAACAAATAGGAAAAATGCAGAAAAACTTGAATAAATAAAAAATGTAACATATTTTCGTGAAACAAAATATTCAACTACAATAGAACCATAATTCAGTGACTGCAACACCAGCGGACTGATCTGAACAAAAAACTGTAGATGTTAGTAACGAATTGGGGTGCACTAAGGTGCATTTATATCTAAATTCACACTCAGGAAGAAGAGAACGCTTATATGTATAAGAAAATAATTTGGTAGAACTAAAGAAAAAGAAAATTTCTATTCGTTAATTGTGCCGCTCGCACCGTGAAGGGATAACATTATTGATGTTGTTAGCGTTGTGAGAATTCCATAATGTTGATATTATATAACTGTTATGAGTGTCATAATGTTGATATTACTGTTATGAGTGTCATAATGTTGATATTACTGTTATGAGTGCCATAATGTTGATATTACTGTTATGAGTGTCATAATGTTGATATTACTGTTATGAGGACGTCATAATGTTGATATTACTGTTATGAGGATGTCATAATGTTGATATTACTGTTATGAGGATGTCATAATGTTGATATTACTGTTATGAGGATGTCATAATGTTGATATTACTGTTATGAGGATGTCATAATGTTGATATTACTGTTATGAGGATGTCATAATGTTGATATTACTGTTATGAGAGTATCATAATGTTGACACTATCGTCATGAGAATGTTATAATATTGGTCAACATCAACATTGCAAGTTATCCATAAAATGTATCTTATTAATTTCATTAACTTTAAATGCAAAAAAGACAGCACTGCTGTTCAAAAAATAGCAAAAAACGTGATGTTATTCAGGTTTTTGGATAAGGAAGTAACTAAATTTTGAGGAAAACATTTCAAAAACACTATTTAAATTTGGTGGAAAAAGTTATTGAACCTTTTTGGAAGTACTAATGGTAAAATAATTTTCTAGCCACAAATTGACAATTATAAAATATTTTCTCAATACTGGAACGGAAAATATCAATAAAATTACTTCATAAAAATTCTTCAGATTAGTTTTCTATATGCAGTGCAAAGCTTAACTGTAATCCCTCAAAATTACTGCAGAAAATTCAACATCGGTAATAATACGACCTTCTAACGACACAAATAAAGAATATTTTATTATCAAGCCTCCGATCGTAAATGTTACAGTCTTCGAAATGACAATCACTTATTGCAAATCGAGAATAAAGTTCCCATGGAAATCCAGAAAAAGTTAGGCATTATTCCTCACCCAGTGCCGTACTGGCGCTAACGAGACACGTCTTTTTGCTGAATACAAAATGACGAAATATCTTTCAGTCACGGAAAAGCACGAATATCGTTTCGATTACGAATATGAACCTTGTACTCCTTCATATAAGAATATTTCGTCATCCTTGAAAACAACCGTATTTCCCAAAATGAATTGCATCGAACATATTATTCCAAACAAGAATTCTTTTGGAAAACTTCAAGCGGAAAACATAAGTTTCTTGTTGAGGTATTTCATCATTTATCCGATTGAACGTTTCTCATAATACAAAAATTTCAGAGGGAGTTGGTTGAACTTTTCCTTAATGAATTTCGATAGTGAAGTTTTTCCAGAGACGCCTCCTAGAGTGCAAGAAGAAAAGATGGCCTGAGGATGCCTGTCGCTCAACAGTCTCATCAATGTCAGGAATCCACGCGTCGGAGTTTCCAGTAGTTACTATAATTACATGATTTATTTAAAGATAATTTTTTTACGATGAAGAGTCTGATTTGAATATTATCAATGCATCAGTTGGCATTTCTACGGACGTAAACATAATTTCCGCAAGTACATTATATTATAGCATAAATATTTTCATACGAGCTTTCATCGCAATTCATGTTGTCGAGACAATAATATTAGACGTACTGAAGACATAAAAACATGATGAATAAACTTCGATTACGCATAATATTTAAGATGTATGAATAATTTTCACACTTCACATGAAAGAAAAAAACACTAATTCGTTTTAATTTGGACACGAGTGATGAAGTAAATTATTGACAATTTACTCTTTGTTTCCAGGTCAACGGAGTGATCTTTAAGACCACGGCAACAATTTAACGACACCAACACGCATAACATCTTGTGATGAATGTACTTGTGTCACGTACACTAGGTTTAATAATGAATGGAACATCACTTTTAAGTAATACTAATTTGACAGAATTTCAAAGTTACAATAATGGCAAAGAAATATGAATTTTAATTTGAAACCGTTTTAAAGTTAGGTTCCTCAGCAGTTACTTCAAAGACAGATTAATTACCATACAGTGGAGAAAGGCATCAGATAAAGCCTAGAGATCAAGAAAGAAAATAAAAACTTTTTTAAAAAATCTTAGCTAACAAACTTTGATTCGTGAGTGGTTATGTAACTAACGATAACAAATCAAAAAACTCTGAACAGAAAGCCGACAACATTTCAAATTCAAAATCTGCAAACAGCGTTCACAGTTTTAGACTGAAAAATTGGTCGTGATTCAAGTTTTCATCGTTCCATAATGAAAGGAAAGAACAGACAAAAATCTTGAGAAATCTTGATCCACGAAGTCTTGACCCGAAACTTGTATACTCATTTTTATGATATATCTGACAACAAATTGTCACGTGTCGTGTCGACGTTTAGTGAAATTTTTCTTGCTGATCTTGAGTGGGATCCTACGTGACCAAGCGTTCTGCAATAACGTTCTAGCTTACTTCAATTCGTGCAATTTATTGGTTATTCTGAACATTGCCTCGTGTCACAAATGACTTTCTGAATTACCCCAGCCGTTCCTTCTTCCAGAAATTCGGTTATATTGTGATGATAGGAACTCCTATTAATGTTTGTAGTCGTATTAAGCAGTCTTCAATTTTAAATAATGTCTCCTGTCTACCCCCTCGGAATTATGCCGGTAAATCATAACCTTGTAAGTGACAATGCTTATTTTATGCAAATCATACGACGATTTTATTCCCTAATTCACCTTTCACATCACTTTCATACAGAGTGCTGCTGATATACGATGATATTTATGCATTTAGTCGTCTATATTCGTTAGAAGATCGTGCAATGCAGTCATTGATCGAACGCAACAATTCATGTAGAAATGGGAGCAAATCTTAACAAATTCATTATTTTATGTAATAATATTAATAATGATGCGTTGCATAATTTGTTTACGGTCATCTATTTCAGACCAGTGAAACGTTTCCAAAGACATTTTTTCATGCATTCTTGAATGCTAGCGGAAAAAAGGTTAACTTGAACACAAGGGTGAATTTAAGATATAATTAACGAATAATTATTGATGAATATACAATTTAAATGTGTCAAATAATTCAGCCTTGTACTGTATCAGTAAAATGATTCCACTGCATCCTTATATTTTTTGCATATTCAAATCTTAATGTTTTGTTTGTATGAATAAAAGAACTAGGAAAGACCACGGGTTTGATGATGTACAATTTTTCATGGTACTATACATTCCATAAAGAAGCCTATAAAGTTTCAAAAGTTATTAACAAAAATTCAGTTGGATAAATAGGAAACTTTGCGGTGATGGAAAATCTGTTGGAACTCAGCTGTTCTATTTTAGATACCGCACCCAGTGGATATCGTCGCCGGAAAAACATTTACTTTTCCAACCCGATTTCTGATACTGCACCCAGTGGATATCGTCGCCGGGAAAACATTTACTTTCCCAACCCGATTTCTGACACCACACCCAGTGGATATCGTCGCTGGAAAAACATTTACTTTCCCAACCCGATTTCTGACACCACACCTCTAGACCACACGATTATTCCACCGCGCCAACTTAATACACAGCTCAAAATGCACGTGGCAGGACAGGAAGATGCATGTATGTACATACTGTAGGGGCGAACGCAAGTGAGCATTGATGCCACCGAGCGCAGAAGAGGAAGGTGAGTGGGGTTTGGAACCAGTTTACTACAGGCAAATAAGACTATCTCTGAACTCTGCGCTGACACACGCCGCTCTGCCGGACTGCTCCATTGCCTTACAAGGACATGACAGAATCGCGCTGTGTGGTTACAGTGCATGCACACACGCAGCAAAAAATCACGAGCAGAAATAGACAAGCAGAAACGAACAATACAATGGGTAGCAATTACCAATAGGAGAATGAAAGGAGTGACTAAAGCATGAAGTGGGCAATGAAAAAACGCATGGAGCAATAATAATATGGACTGAAAGAAGCAACACGAGGTATAGTATGTACGGACAACAGGAACAGAACAGCACTTAATAGCATAACAACCTGGAGCAATTATTAAACAGCATCAAAGAACGCATGATGACATGCTGAACACTGGTAGCAGCAAGAACCGAACAGACCCTGTGTGCATTGAGGCTAATGACACAAGCATGAAAGAGATTTATCCACAAAACCCAGAAGCGTTCGACTTGTTCTGATGCTGTTCTATAGCAGAGCAAGAACAGAACATGATTATGCATAACTTTACTCTTGCTCGTGGGACGCCACTGTCTGCTGTTGCCGATGGTTTGAGCTGTCACTCAGTGGGCCAGGGCAGACACAAATAACGCTATAACTTAATATATATGGGGCAAGTTGACAACCAGCATTCCTCCTAGACTGAATGGACTAAATTTCATGTTAAAAGCAATCGCTGCATTGTCATGACTTCGTCAAGGAACGAAGCCTCGCAAAAAAATGGATTATTATTGAACGTGTTTGTATGGAATAATGCATTCGTTATTGAATATCTTATAGTGAGATACTGTTATAAAAACAACTGTGCGCACGAAGAAAACCTCGGCTAGTAGGAAAATACATTAAAAATGTTTCCTGGAGGAAACAGTCTTGCACGTACTCCAATGCAGGCGAAATGTTCACGAGCAAATGAGGTCAATATTTACTAAACTAGGACTCAAATGAACAAGTGAACTAGTTCGGTGGTATAAACATACGTCACTAACACACACGTAGGCAAGACATTACTACCTGGATACTACCGGTAACTACGTGGTGTAGTGCTAACTAGATACATCATGCAGACAGCACAGTGCTAACTAGACATCATCATGCAGACAGCTCAGTGCTAACTAGACATCATCATGCAGACAGCACAGTGCTAACTAGACACATCACCACGCAGACATCACAGTGCTAACTAGACACATCACCAAGCAGACATCACAGTGCT